>QNGE01003656.1:22401-78694 GCA_008508345.1 Paragonimus westermani | reverse complement strand
GCGGCGATTTGTTCCCAATGTTCGTCAGGATCATTCATCTGAGTCGAACTGGGCAACATCTTCGCAAACGCCCTTTGGTAAGCGTTCTTCACATACTCATCGCTCGAATACCAGCTGAACACCTTGCATTTACGAGCGTAAGTCCTCTGTGCGAATGACAAAATGAAACGGGCATGCACAACGGCATGGTCCGAGTCCAGATGGTTGCTCCAAAAGGCACGACAGTCCTTAGCAGAATGACGCTGAAGAAATAGGGGGTAAGACAATAGGGGAAATTCGTGATTGGTTAGTAACGTCACTGTCGAGAGAACGATAACTTCTGACACTTCCCGGTGGTTTATNACCGTGGGATGCGCACAGCTGTAGTAGTCTTTCGCCATTGTCAGTTCGTTGTGCACGGGCACCAAACATACCTCCTAGCCGCTTCTCATCCGAAGAAAGACGACCAAGCTGAGCATTAAAATCGCTCGCTTGTATGATGATGTCTGAGTGTTTAGACTGCCTCATGAGGTCAACGAGGGCGTCATAGAACGCATCCTTGGAAGCATCTGGACAGCTGTCCGTCGGAGCGTGCGCCAATATAATATATTATTATTATTATTATAATTAATGAATACACAACGCCTTCCTGACTTGCGTCGACTGACTTTTACGGATGTATTGAGTCTGACAGCGCACAAACCAAACATACCTCCTAGCCGCTTCTCATTCGGAGAAAGACGAACAAACTGAGCAATAAAATCGCCAGGTAATATGATGATGCCTGAGTGTTTAATTTGCTCCAGAAGGCTAACGAGGGCATTATAGAACGCTTCCTTGGTGGCATCCGAACAGCCGTCCTTCGGAGCGTACGCCGAGATGATGAATACACAACGCCTTTCTGATTTGCGTCGACAGACGTTTACCGATGTATTGAGTCTGACAGCTCACAAGCGACTGTTCACTGGGACCCAATCGAGCAAACATTGCTCTGCTCGGGAACTCAGTGCGATTCCCACCCCAGCTTGACCGCGAAATTCAGCGTCGGCAATACCAGAAACCTTGAGGCAGAAGCGCTTGGATTGACAACCATCTAGAGGTGAGCTCAAATGGATAACTGTTAGAACTGTAGACTCGCGTCTCCGACACAGCACACATCAAGCTCCACACTTGAGAGAATACTTGCCAGAGCAGGTTGCTGACCGATCTGTCGGAGAGTGCGGACATTGAAGGCGCCAACTTGCCACGGCAGTTTGCTGACCGACTTGTCGGAGAGTGCGAACATTGACGGCGTCCATGTTTACCAGTTGTCTTGGCTTCATAAAACAAATGTCGCCCGAAGGCAGAGGTCTCCCACATTCCGTATTCCGGTTACGTCTTTGTAGATCTTCTGATTTCACCAAAAGAATTTCAGTATTGAGGTCCAGCACTTTCGAAGCTTCCAGATCCGCCAATTATTTTCTTTAAAAATGTCCGCGAAAGCAGCTCAAAGTATGGTCTTTTTACATTATTATCCATTGGACATGCCCATATGTTCCGTCACTGAACTTGTCCACCAGAACCATACATCCCAACCGATCAGAAACAAAAATTGCTCGGCAGGGCCCAGGAAAGTCGAAAGGAAAGGAGAATGGGAAATTAGATACAAGTTCCAAGGATTGGTAACAAACGCCATGAATCTCTAACCAATCCAGAAAAAGCAAAAATTGAGAACATCAAACTGAGAGTATTCTTTTTAAGCACTCCAGTAATGCTATTGTCACTTGCCACTCCATATCGCATAACCGAAATACGCCCGCCTAAGACTGTACCAAATTCGACTGAGCCATAACAAGCTTCATAAGTTTGATTGAAATAACAACACGATAAGTAATCAAGAGAGAGCAAAAGTGACACACGAGAGCCTTCGAGTACGTATGTCTGAATGAGGCTGTAAAAATAAAATATGAGTGGGAATTTTGAAACGGTGTTCCTTGAAAGGCTCAGATTTGAGCCTCCTTAATAGAGTTGTTGGAGGGTACAAATTACAATATGGATTCATTTCACATACTCTCGTCATTCGTAAACGTGTGACTAGAATGAAAACAAAACCGAAAAGTTCTCAGTGAAACAAGTAAACGTGCAAATAAGGCTGGGGCGTGATTGGTACACACGACTGAACCCATAGCGAACAGTCAGTTCTTTTTGTGCGCACAGAACCGGCTATCAACGGCTAATCAGTAATGCTTAAATAAACCTGAGAATTTAAGAGCTGTGAACGAATATGCGATATTGAAAGACACCTGTGATCGATAAATGCCTTGCAACAAAAGCGGGGTCTTGTCCTCGCTGAGCCACTCATTGACGGGTGTCAGTTTCATTCGGAAACGAGAAAGACTTGCACCTGCAGAAAATACCATTGTGAAAATACCTATAAAAAAGCTGTTTATATCAAACTAACCTTCAAAGGTGATGGTCTGATAAACACCTTTGGAAAGATGATTAGCGCCGCGTTGAAACATGCGTATGTTGCACCAAATCTTGTCCTGCTCTCACAAACGCCGAGGTTACTTTCATCCCCGGTCAAAAAGCAAATCCCCATGTTTTCTACCAACCATTGCATATATCAGTTTTCCTGCAGCTGCGGAAACATACGCTAATGGGAAGGAAATAATGCTTAAAACCACGAACAACGAGCATATCCCAGAGTGGTTGAGAGTTGCAGACTCATCCGTCATTGAGTGACACTCAACGAGGACGAGACGCCACCTCACCCATCGCAAGGCATTTGCCGACCACAATCCACAATGTCGGCGTCGCATCCTCTTTTGAGGACTTGCTTAACGCCCCCACCCCACGAATTTTCGGACATATCTTGGATGTCATTAGCAACAATCAAGATATAGTTATAACCAATGTTGTAAGTAATCTAACAATGGAGGAAGGTTTTTGTGAAATCAAAAAACAAACGTCTAGCAGCGTCACATTAACCAACTGAATCAACTGAAATCCCTTAAGGCAGACGTCGAGCAAATCAAGTCCCAAGTTGCAATATGATTGCGCATTAGGACAGACTGAATTAAATCAACAATCGAAATATGGGAAGGCAAAATGCGAAGCAAAATCAGAACCTACCAATCTGATTGGGAAGAAGCAAAGAATGGTCGTATTTCTCCTTAAGGGAAGAAGCAGAAGTACATGCTAAGTAGAGCAATACAACACAAAACGACAGCATTTCGGAAGCCGTGGAAACCGAACGTTGCGCCATCCACGACCTTTGAATTGGGTTCCAATGCTAGTCGTAGGCGAAGATTCCTTCAGTTCAGCGATTTAGCGATTTGTACACGGGTTCGAGGCTGGGGGCCCAATCTACCCGGATCCAGTCAGTTTGTTCGTTTCGATGTCCGGCGGTTTTCTTTTGACCTGAAAGGCAGTCATTGAAAACAGGGTTAGCACCGCTCTTGGAGGTTACAGAAAGTACCAAGAACGGAGTAAAATAATAATCTAGCAAAACAGGATAAATTATTAATTTAACGGTTATTAAGTAGATGAGAATCCAATAACACTTTGAGACGGTCCTTAGAAGAGCAGCTAACAATCTCCAATAGTATGTCGTTCCAGTAGTGGATAACTCTATAAGGGAACAACTGTTGTCTTAGGAAGGGTGAAGAATTGTTGCACGAGTCCTGTGCTAAAGAGAAAGTGTGTAAGAATTAATTCGCCGCGGAGTCCACAAAACTCAAGTGGATAAAGATCAACAATTTCAAGTCGAGATTTGTAGAATAGATGCCGTAAGCCAGTGACCATTTTGGTGGCTACTCGCTGGACACGTTCAATGGCGAGTATGTCCTTCTTCAAACCGGTGTAGACGACTTGATTGGCATACTCGAGCAATGGTCTTATGTAGACTCTGTAAAGCGTGTGAAAGGCGCGCTTGTCAATCCGGGGGAAGGTTCGTTTGATCATCCCGAGAGTCATGAGACCCCTTTTTGCGGCCAGCTGGTGATGATAAGAGAAGGACAACCCAGACGATAGCCAGATCCCTAGGTCTTTTTTGAGGTCTACTTTCGTGATACCTACTACACTTTGTGCACCATGTATCACGAATAGGTTCCCAGAGTCTCCTCCGAGTGACATGTGCGCACACTTACTGTCGTTTAGAGGGAGACTCCAATCATCTGACCAGCACTTAATACGATCAAGGTCAATCTGCAATGCACTGGGGTCACAGGCGTTCCAGATTTTTAAGTCGTCGGCATAAAGGAGAGCGTTGCTAGAGATCAAATCGGGGAGATCATTGATGTAAATAAGAAACAACAATGGACCAAGTACCGATCCTTGAGGGACCCCCACAGAGACTGGGGATGGGGACGAAAGGCCTGAACCGGTTTTTACTCTGAAAGTCCTGTTACCAAGAAAGGAGGTTATCCAGCGGAGAACTTCTCCTTGGATCCCATAGGCTTCTAGTTTATGCAGCAGAGGACCGTGTGGGACACGGTCGAAGGCTTTGGCAAAGTCGAAGAAGATAGCGTCCGAGATATGACCATTGTCTTTGGCCTCTGTTAGGCTATCCATGAAGATTAACATATTAGTTATGCATGACCGCTCAGGAAGAAAGCCATGCTGGGTCGAAGAGAAGAGGTTATTTGAGAAGAAATGCTTAAAGATAGTGCGTTTTAACAGTCGCTCCATTATCTTGCATGGGATGCTGGTAAGGCTGATCGGTCGATAACTAGCAGGAGAATGACGATCGCCTGTTTTAAATATAGGTGAGACATTGGCCTCTTTCCATGCCTCCGGAAGAGTGCCTGTCCGAAGTGTCTGTTTAAACAGATCGAAGAGAGGCATCGCCAAACTGACGGCCGCTTCTTTGAGGATCCGGGGATGGATCTTGTCTGGTCCCATGGCACTATAAGGATTGATCTTAAGCAAGAGGTCCTGAACGTCAGACACAGAAAAGTCAGCTGTCAGGATGGGTTGTTGGAAGTGCCTCTGCGGGAGAATTGGATGCCAGTTTGGCAGATCCACATTGTAGACTGATGAGTAGTATTCCCTGAACATCTCGGCAACCACTTGGGGGTTGGAGGAGGTTTCCCCGTCGGGAAGCCGCAGAGAAAGCGCTGAGGGCTTAGTTTTTCTCTGGCGTCGTATATACTTGAAAAGAAAATTCTTATTCTCGTGAGCTATTTGTAGGATTTTCGACTGTACGTGTTGGGTGTGTTGCCGGATTTCCCGCTTGCACCTGTTTCGTACAGAGCGAAAGGCCTCTAGATCCTCTGGCCTATCCGTTAGCTTCTGTTTAGAGAATAGACGAGAACGTAATTCAAGAAGGCGGCGTATGTTCCGCGGAAGCGGTGCACGAGAGGAGAACTTCCATAGTTTTCCAGGACCGCAAGTCCCATCGGCTTCGGGAATGGCAGTTCCGGAAGAAAGGTAGTTCAATTTAACTGAGAGGGATGTAAGGCTGAGTGTGCTCAAGAAGGTCCTCAGCGCGGTGAAGTCAGCTTTCTAGGAAGTTTCAGAATGAAATCTTTGTTACAGCGTTTTGGAGTCAGTAACAGATGAAGTCAAAGGTTAGTAGCATGTGGTCACTTTGCCCCAGTGGTGGTTTGATGACCACCCCATCTACCAGGTGAGCCTCGTTCGTAATCACCAGATCCAGCAGGGAGGTTGTCTGTCCTGGACGGTGCCTTGTAGGGGGATCGACATGCTGTGTCCAGGATTTCTCACGGATCAACATTGTCAAGTAAGTGAACGCTTTCGTTGATGTACCGTAAATATGTGGGTTTGGAATATCATGTGTGATTTTGGAGGGAATATTTACGGAAGTATGTAATATGCCTATTGTGCTGTGGGAAATTCTTGTTTTAATACGTGAAAGGTTTTTATCATGGACGCCGGGGAATTGCGCCAATTTAATATCGAAATAGGTCGATGAGACAGCTGAAGTTTTGTGATCTGGTGGATGGGAGAGGTTATTAACGAGTGATCAATAAACGTAAGTTGTAAATCATTTTTCTTGAACCTGTGCATTCGATATTCCCTGAAATAGATGCCGACAGATGATAAGTTCGAGTGTTTATGATCATTCCCACGTGTAACTGGGAACCACCGAAATTTGGAGGCGCCGTGAGTCAGTAGCTAAGGTTGCAACAGATGTCTTAAAAACAAGGTGGGCTCAAGTCAGCGTGATCTGCTTGCCGTACACACTGCTCAACGTAATCGGGCGTGAGCTACTTTGGCATTATGATGAAAAAAATCGGTAGGTTTGTGCAGTTACTTGGCCACCGAGGAGATGAATTTTCATGTGCTTTCCAAGAAGGGAAAGTTGTTAAACGCGAAGTGAAGTATTGTACCGCATGAAGCATTCCGGAGTGTCCCGCTCGACGGTCGACCTAGGTGCGCTCTACATTCACAACGATGCGACTTATGGTTGGACAGGCCCACGTCTATGCTCGACGGTCAGCCCACGTGCACCCTACAGTCATAAGGCCACGACCTATGGTTGAACACGCTCACGTTCACAATAAAACTCAGCATGCTGTTTTTCTCTGTATGTTTCAGAATTTGTAGCAGATTTTTTGTTGTATTAGCGCACGTTGACCCACTTACTTATTCCCGGAGGTTCCAACCGATGACGGATGTTGCAAATATCCATGATGGCTATATACTTGCCATAAACATCCGCAGCATAATGTTTCAACTCAATAGTTGGTGTGGTCCATTTGATAAGTTGTCTCGAGTCGTTCACTTCTCTTTACGTAAGCCAACGAATCGTTGGATGCGCATCGTACAGCAAGGCAGTTATGTCTTGGTTGTGCTTCAACGTGAAAGTGCTAACAACTAACCCGGTACTTCTCCTAACCACGTTTAAGCGTGATTGGCAGCATGTATCTCGGGGACTGTACAATGGGAAGTATATGAACTGAACTCACTGAACACGTCGTAATCTACGGCTTTCACTCTTACGTCGCATGTATTATATACAGCTGAACGCCATCTACCACGTAAACTCAACGGCAATCACACTCACATGATCATATTTCAAGCGTCCACTTTCTAATTTTTTGGTTAAGCGAAGCACTCACAGAACACTGTAATTCTTAATATTTATTCAAGCAGCTTCTGGACACGCTGAAACTAACAAATTCGCGACCCCCCATGACATCTTTAAAGCCCTGTCAACAACCAATAATTTGAAACGGAATATGGGATGATGTCGGTCAAATATTAATCACACGTGTGAAAACTCTTCACAGGATAGCGCATTCACACCGTCAAAACACCTACCATCGCTAATTCCGATCTCGACGCCAAATGGAGGACAAATCGATTTACGGTCAACCAAAAATCTTTTTAGCCTCCGTGATGCCTTCTGCCATGGAAATCAATGAAATTCAAATCCTTGAGCGATACTACGGGAAATATCACCCGGTATTCAATGATTTCTCTTTTTCCTGCTGTCAAACGACAGATTTCCACTTCCATCTAGTTTCGAAATTTGGTATTGTAACGCAGCGCACTTTCGATGCCATTTTGTTTTACGTTTGTGTATGTCGTGTGTACGTGCTACTAGGCCTTTGGCTCAAGCTTGTTTCTATCACCCCCCCCCCTCTACAGGACTATCGTTGGAACCCATAGTTCTGAGAAACGCTGTTCTTTGGTGTCTCCGCCTTGCACAAAGTGGGGTTACGAATGTATCGGGTACTGAAAACCAAAACGTCCGGGTTACCTGTTACAATATGTCTCCCGTGGTCGCTTGGTTGTGATAGTGTCAGTGTGTGGATGCTGAAATAACGTTTATCTATACATACAATGATGTGTATATTATTATCACGTGAGTAGCTGAAGATATCTTTAGTTTTAAGAAGTGGCTTTCGAAGCCATGGTTGAGAATCGTGAATTTTGAACTTCCCCACAGTCCTAGCAATGCCTCTACACGTACATGGAGGATATTGGCTGTTGAAAATCGCTACCTTCCGGATACGAAAGCAAAAGTCAGTCTTCGTGGCACAGAGCAAATCTCGGTTTATTGAGTTTTTAATGGATATTTTATAAACCAGACGCATCGGTAAAATGAAGAATTACAATTGGCGTTGACGCTCTCGCTTTCTCATTGGTCGGCTAGACTCCGCTTGAAGCTCGTTTCATTCAACGCGTGACGCACTTAAACAACCTGTTTTACTCCGGTGCTCGTTATAACAAAATCCGACGCTGGAGCAGCGTGCCGTGCTGATTGGTCCCCGCGCTGACACACGAGTCTATTCGTGTTTTCGACAGTGATTGGCCGTAGACTTCTGCGAATCAATGGTTGACTTCGTATCGATGCTTTCGTCCAATCCAATCTCTTTACATGGGCATTATTTACTTTTGTGGGGCGAACAGCATTTCGAAAACGGTTTCAAAGTGCGATTAGGTGAGGTGGCATGTTATCCTGAAAACTGTCCGGGTTTATTGCAGTTTTACGAGATATAAAAGGTATAGGATTGAATGCAGGGTTATGGGGCGTGTCTAGCGGATTAATGTTGGTTTTCGCAGTTCGGTCCTCGTGTCATACGTCGCAGTTCACGATTTTATGTGGTCCGACAAAATGCCTGTCTGGTTGTATGCTCTTTCGAGTTAGAGCACAGTCACCCCCGGTCGTCTGGTATGAGTCCTATCCTACGAATCGCAGACTCAACATCAGTGATTTCAACGAAGGCAGGAGCCCGTTCCAATCAACTAGACCGATTGTTGACGTTAGGTAGTATGCGGCAAATGGTTAGGAGAAGTTCATCACAATTGCCTGTAGCTACAGCCTCTTGTTGCAGCCGACATCAACCGTCATTATAAAGCCCCGCATAATTCGCTTAGAAAACTGCAAGACTGCAGCGGCCGTACGGCCGTGACCTCTGTTAACTGTATCGTATTTTTCGCCAGTAAAATAGTAGAACGTCCTAAGGCTGGCTTATCTTCGTACAACTCCTACATTGCCAAATTTACAAGCAGTAAGCAACCGAGATGGGTAAAAATCCGGAACGGGATTGTCATGTGGACATCGTGTTGAACCGTTATAGATGGACAACTACCGTTGTGATGTCAGGCAACTGACTTCTCTCTCTGAATGCATTCAAATAACGGACATAACTGCGCGTCCATTCCATGGCAAGCAGGTTTAACCTCAATCATCTGGTAGGTGCACACTTCAAAATCACATATTTTTCATGTCCCCTTACTTCATTGTATGCACTGCTGCAGTAAATGCGAAAAACGGGTCCTGCACAACACCCACAATGGATCTCGACTTGGACAGTGTACCACTTGTACACGAGCTGAAGAAGGCGCTAATCAATGTTAACCGGAGTGGTTATCCTCCTGATATAATAAGATAAAGTGAGTTCCTTCACATATGGTTGCTTAGCAATCTTGCAGACATCAGATTCGATGACCATTCTCCGCAGACTTCAAATGAACCATTCATGTTGGTTTCCCCACCTGTTCGTTCTCATTGGTTTCACTGGACCACTTATGTGTTTAAGCATGGGGTACTGCTTCTCTTCGCTCGTAATTTAGGACGGATGGATGAAGCAGTTTTGAGTGTTTCAGCATAGGGTACTGTTTGGTTTCACATACGTAAGTTGGAATAATTGCACAGAACTCTTGTAAGCTTTTGGGTGGAAAATACACCTTGATGTCGTTCGTGCACAGGTCACCTTTTTCGCATTCCAGCGTACTTCATGCTTTCATGAAAAAGTTCACGACCATGATAGGAGCGAATCGCTAAGATTCCGAATATAACCAAGTAAATACCGTTGACTTGACCAGTTTCTGCGTATATTCCTAAGTCACAATATGTTTGCTACTGTGTCTCACGTTTGTAGCTTTATAAAAGACTCAGTCCTCATAATCCAACAACGTTATTTGCACTTCAGAGTTTACATAGGTACCCACGATCCATCGATTGCACGCAGGCTAACTGTGATGTTTCCAGCGTTTATACAACGATTCTGTTCCAGAGTTTTCAACGTTTTTCGCAACTTCCACCTTCCCAAACCTACAGGGACGCCTAGTGTTCAAACCATATGAACCAGAAAATACCCTCGGTCGTGGATATCGAGATCCGTGCGTTATCACTCTGCACCGTGTTGTTGTTGTGTAGATTGTTGAGGAGTTAGAGGCTGATAAACGCCCGCTGTGAAATCGAACTACCCTTAGATCAGCGAGGCTGTTTGGCTCCGTTCAAAACAACTTCATTCCTTGTCTCGGTGCTGTAAGCCAACGCAGATTCATGAACTTCTGTGAGGCACCTTCTTTCAATTTCCATCATATTTTCCTTCATGTTCGCACTTGAGTCGCAAATGGTGTTGACACCTGCTGAGTGCAACTTCAAAAACATCAGCCTGGTTAAGTTTAGGAGGCGTGCCGCCCAATAGTGTCACGGTCCAGTTTACTGCGTTGGTAGTCCCCACTGTCTAACGATTCGGCTATGAGTATCCGCCACCAGGCTATTGTCACCTGACAATAGAGGGACGAATTTAGATGTGGTACCACAAGACGAATATATTTTTCGGAAGATCAAGTTATTATGCCCCGAAGTCTACGACTACAGCGCTTTGAACTGACATACGTGAAAAGAGAAAGCTCTTGGCTAGACGTAAATTATTTCTTATTTTCGTTTACTGACGATCCCTTACCTTCTTACAGCAACGCTTTCGCATCACCTCTGTATGTTGTTCAAATTGAGTGAAGTAACCCTGCGACATACCACAAAATTTGTGCACACCAATCCGCTCTCCTTTTTGCCGCGTAGTCCAATTGCAAGGATCTTTCACCCAAATATTAGCTCCGCCGCACCATCTCGGCGAACCACTACCCAAATAGATCACAAAGTCGAGGTTTGTCATGTGTCCCGCGTAGCTTTTAAAAACGAACGGATAAATTTCCCAATTTCGCAAAACTTCCGACTATCAGGCGTCAGAGTACCTGTTGAGTGTGTCAAGGTTTGTTGCGTTATTTTGAGATTGCTGAGGTTCGCTTGATGCTGAAAGGTGACCCTACGCTTTGCTCTCTTCCCCAAATGAGATACATTACTCATCCTTGTTCTTACACCACCTACTTTGGCCGTTTCCCTTATCCCTATTTAGTCCGTGCCCTGTAAACTTCTAAATGCCGAAATTAGACATTTTTCTTCCACATTTTTTCTTGAGTAACTTATGATTCCCGTCGTTTCTCGATGCATGAAGAGTCTTTTTGCTCTGACTAAACCAATGATCGTTTGTTTGAGTGAGCTCAACTCGTTTTATCGTCCACCATTGTTGATCGGTGCCTGGTTGTCAATCAACGCAATGCTATTAACGTCACATAGAAGGTTATATCAGAATATCACTTGTGTCATTGTTTGTCATAGCTCGCATAGTTAGTTTCACGTTATCCCGTTTATTGCATAATTCCTCCCTCCATTCTTGGTTTCATTGTTACATCCCGCGCAAGATAACATCCCACACCTCCCGGACTCGTAAAATTCCCTGATGGTTATGCATATCACGAGCTCCTCGAAATTCTTAGGAATTTGAGCGAAGAATGACGTCCGGTCGAGTAGTCCATGGGTTTCCCGAGTAAGTAAATGCGTCCCCACCTCGCTCACATCATGGAAACATTTTCTGTTTTTTTTCGGGACTATCTACATGGAATAATGGTCAAATTCTTCGCCAATACACCCCCTCCATCCTCCAACCACTGTCTTTTTGGAACGACCTTAAGCATCAGGCCAGCGATCACCTTATGGAGTCCAAATTGATGTAACAAATCAATTATTTTTACCGAATTGTGCAGACCCCAAGCACTGTTTCCCCAGAACCATGAAGCTCGAAGTTTCCTGCCTAGACTCGAATTTTCCCTTCATATAATGTCTGTTTTTGTCTGTTTTGTTGCTCTACTCACATAGCCGTCTCTTTGTACAATTTTCAAATTTGGTGTTCGATTATGTATATGCTAAAAATCGTTGCGTTGATCACGCTCTCCTGAGTGTGTTTCTCACAAGTGCGTCGAGAAATATACCATTATTATTATTAATATTAATATTTTGCAGGCACCTTCTTTAATTTCTGAGGATTTTCACATTCGAGATGAGAGGCATTTTTCTTGTACATTGGTTCAATTGGTACCGTATTAAATTCAGTTATTACGAGCGCCTTCTCGTTAATCGTTCCGAGGGTAGATTATCTCTGTCGTTGGATATTGGGAGGCATTTACTGGATCAACACATTACGCGTAACTCGGTGTGAACTTGAATCGTCAGCAAACGATTCAGTAGTACTCGAATTCCTCAACATCCGACCGAGACGTTTTACTTTAAGAAGGACGAATAAGAACGCAATCCATTCATGGAATTCCGGCATTCTGCAAGAATGACGAATTCGGGCATTGTGGAAGGTTTCACCGGTCCTAACAATCATGGCGTTATCGAGGCTGATCCTGCCACCAGTGAACAGCGTTTTTATACCGGACGATCAAGCACTTTCTTGCCAATCGAGGCTGCTACAATGCCCCGTGAACCATCCTCCATGTTGGACGAGAATCAATTGAATACCCATAACTACGGTGATGCCTCCCTTTCTATTAATCCTAATTCTAAAGTTTACGAACGATCTTCTCATGCCAAATGGTTTGAGTAATTCTAAAAACTTTCTTAATGCTAGGGTCTCACTTGAACCGAGTGCTGCTGAGCATGATTGTTGTTTGTTCGGGGCCCCTAGAACTAAACAGGGATCCAGCCCAGGGATAGCGATAGGGACGGTGGTAGCTCCACTGGAGAAGATGGAGAATGTGTCCAAATCCAGTTCTGTTTTACCCGTTTTGCCTCTAGTGAAGTTTCTGATGATCTGCTAGAGGAAGAGCTTATCTTAAAGGCAGAGGAGCTAGAAGTGAGGCGTAGACTGCTTGAACTTCATAAAAAACAGGGTAGGGCCGCAAACTCTGAGCCCGTCCCGACAGCCGGTACTAAGTTTGGCACACCATGCCACCCTAGTCAATCGAGGGCTTCCGAAACAAACCCTTTTGGTCAGACTCTGTCGAGTCGTAAGAGCGGGCTCTCAGACCTTTGGTTCTTGGAGCTGGTTTTCCGAAAATTGAAGTGGATAGTTTCGATGGGTCCCCGAAGAACTACTTTACCTTTCTCAGAAATTTCGAAGGTAACGTGGTAGACAAGTAAGTTGACGAAGGATCGAAGCTTTCGTACTTGTTGTATTATTGTCGTGGTAGGGCGGAAGAGGCAATTAAGCACTGTGCACTCTTGTCAAAAGAGGTGGGTTTTACAGAGACTATGAGGATTTTGCACCAGCAGTTTGGCCGCCGACATGATATTATGCAAGCGGCAAGTAAGGAGGTTTTTATGGGTCCTAGATTAGTCGCTGGCGACGTTGATGGCTTGCATGAACTAGCCAGTCAAATGAAAGGCTGTCAGGTGATGTTAATGCAGCTAGATTACGGTGCAGATCTAAACTGCACAAAAAACCTCATTAAGGTAGTTGAGTGATTGCCCGACCATCTGCAGGAAAGATGGGCAGAAGTTGCCGAGGGTATAACTGAGTGCGGGAGTGAACCTAATTTTAGCGATTTGTTACGTTTTGAGGAGAAAAGATGGTCGTCAGTTCTAGTCAGTATGGTCAGTTGGCTGCTCGCTCAGTAAGCAGGACGAACAACTCATCATCCTCTGGACATTCTGGAATCAGATACTCGAGGTGCAACTTCGAAGTAGGTGTGCCTCATGAGAAGGTGAACTTGAGATGTCCGGTTTGTAAGGGCAATCACGATATACCCGATTGTGGTTTGTTCAGCGGTTAGTCTTTGGAGCAATGCAAAGCAATGCTGAAGAACACCGGACGTTGTTTTGTTTGCCTAAATGCGAACCATGTGGACAAGTCTTGTGAAGTACAGATACGATGTGCGGTACCGGGTTGTGGTCGTCGCCATCATACGTTGGTCCATGAGGATAAGCCCGGACAGGGTAAGGGCGCAACGACAAAGTCATCCTTGTGTGGTGCTACGTTCTATGTAAACGGTGTGTGTCTAGGATTCGTCCCGATCAGGTTGGTTGGTCCGGAAGCGTCAGTGACAACGTATGCCTTTCTTGATAACGGGTCTGACACTACATTGCTCGATGAGTCTATTGCAAAGACACTTGTTTTGCAGGGACAGCCCTGTCAGATGATGTTCCGTACTCTACATGGAACTTCTGCAACATCATGCAATAAGGTATCGATTGAGTTGCAATCGTTGTATCAGGGGCATGCCATCACAGCTGATTCAGTTTATACGGTGAAACAGCTGCCAGTGACTCAGGCTGACGTTGTCCACCAATTGGAAGTAGATAGATGGACGCATCTGAAGGGTGTTACCTTCAGGAGTTTAACCAGAACTGGCGTGGGGATTTCGGTAGAATGCGATATCCCTGGAGCACACTGGGTGCTAGAGCAGAATCAACGAACCTTATGCGAGTAAGACCATGTTCGGCTGGAACCTTCGAGGTCCATGTCGCACCGAAGCTCGGAATGAACACTGTGTAGACCTCATTGGAGTACGTCCGATATCGTTGGATGATCAAATCCGAGGGATGTATGAGTTGGATTACACTGACGGATGCACTTTGGAGATCAAAGAGCCTTCTGTGGAGGACAAGCAAGCATTGAATATGACTGATAGCAGTGTAATACCCAGGCATGGTCACTTTGCGATAGGTTTGTCGTGGAGACAAGATGAATGGGTATTGCACGACAATAAGGAGATGAAGGCAGATACTACAATAGTGTTGCAATACCTGCAGAACACTTCATCGTGCTTCGCAACTTTCGTTGCCAATCGTGTAGGGCTCATTGACGACCTTACTTCCGTCTCACAGTGGGGGCATGTGCTTTCAGAATCAAATCCAGCCGATGTGGCGCCCCGGGGAGTGTCACAGGCATTGACCAAGAGATGAACCTCTGGTTACAGGGTTCGAGCTTTCTGTTGAACCCAGAAGAACAGTGGCGGAGAATGCTAACCTTGTCGTGTTTGTTGAAGGGAGACTCCGAGATTAAACGCACTCATGCGATTACCATGAAATCGGACCTTAATTTTATACTGGACCAGCTGGTACCAAGGTACTTTAGTTGGACTAAGTTACTGCGGGCCATCGCTTGGTAATCACGTTACGTTAACTTTGTGTCCGTGGTTATGTCTACTGGACAAAGCGCGCCAATCAGAGTAGGAACCTTTCTTACGTGCGGAATCAATGTCTTTTGTCTCAAACTAGTAGAGCTTGCGCAAGAGCGCGAGTTCTCCAAGGAACTCGGGGTCCTGAGATCGTTCACCGTGAATCCTCGTAAGGTGGTTAGACTTGAAAGATTGCTGCCATCGTTGATAGATGGAGCACTGCATCTTGGCGGTAGAATCCGATCTAAAAATGAAAACGGTGTGGAACTGATGATTATTCCGAATGGCATATGAGTGCCTTCCATGTACTTGCCAGCATCAGAAGGCGGTTTTGGGTTTTAAAAGGTGACGGTTGATAACCGAGTGTTAAGTGAGTGCTGTCACTGAAAGAGGGTTTATGTTAAGAAGTGCACTCAAACGATGGTGCAAATTCCGTCGATGAGAGCGTCGACCGACGGTTACCCATCCAGATACTATGGGGTGGATTATTTCGGCCCATTCAAGGTGCGTATAGAAAAGAGCGAGCTGAAAAGTTATGGTTGCATATTTACCTGTTTGCAGACTCGTGTCTTTCACATGGAAGTGGCTCATTCCATGTCTACGGATTCTTTTCTCATGGCTCTCGTGCTAATTTTTGGGAAGGCGGGGCAAGCCGGACGACATTTACAGTGACAACGGTTTCAACTTTGTTGGAGCAGACTTGGAGTTGAAACGAAGGCTGCGACAATTGGAATAGTGTGTGTTGACAGATAGGCTATCGAATCAAGGAAATGACTGTGATTTCAATCCTCCGGGTGCAAGTCATCGGGGCAGGGCCTGGGAGAGAATGATCCAAACAGTGCGACGAGTTCTGTCGTCGATAACACAACAGAAGGCAATGAATGAAGAGTCATTTACCATCTACATGGTAAAATTTGAACGAATCGTGAACGATAGGTCACTCGTGCCTGTTTATGATGATCCAGATAATCCCCAGGTAATTCGTCCTAGTGATTTTCTGTTGATGCGCTCGAATATAGGCTCAAGTACAGATGAGGTTACATTGTGCGAACGTTACACAAGGGGCTGGGGACAAGCACAGCACTTATCTAATGTGTTTTGGAAACGATGGCGGCGTGAATACCTACCCCAACTGCAGGTTACACCTAAGTGGTTGAAAGCTTCGCGTGATCTTCAAGTAGGCGATGTATTTCTCCTTCACGAAAGAGCCTCCAGAGGTGTTTGTCCCTACGTTATAATCACCGAGGTATTCCCTAGTGACGACAGACATGTACGTCAGGTGTCGGTAAGAACTTCAGATGGCATTGTAAGACGGGACATCAGATCACTTTGTTTTTCCGAAGCGTCTGCAGAGCAACACCAAGTCACCACAAGTAAAACAGTAGATGTGGACCCTCCCGTCGAACCGGTCGTTGCCGCTGTTTATATTGCTACCTAGAGTTTGTAAAACCAGCCGGTTTTCGGGGCCCGGTGTTGATTCTGTTGAGGTTTGTTGCATTATTTTGAGATTGCTGAGGTTCGCTTGATGCTGAAAGGTGACCCTACGCTTTGCTCTCTTCCCCAAATGAGATACATCACTCATCCTTGTTCTTACACCACCTACATTGGCCGTTTCCCTTATCCCTATTTAGTCCGTGCCCTGTAAACTTCTAAATGCCGAAATTAGACATTTTTCTTCCACATTTTTTCTTGAGTAACTTATGATTCCCGTCGTTTCTCGATGCATGAAGAGTCTTTTTGCTCTGACTAAACCAATGATCGTTTGTTTGAGTGAGCTCAACTCGTTTTATCGTCCACCATTGTTGATCGGTGCCTGGTTGTCAATCAACGCAATGCTATTAACGTCACATAGAAGGTTATATCAGAATATCACTTGTGTCATTGTTTGTCATAGCTCGCATAGTTAGTTTCACGTTATCCCGTTTATTGCATAATTCCTCCCTCCATTCTTGGTTTCATTGTTACATCCCGCGCAAGATAACATCCCACACCTCCCGGACTCGTAAAATTCCCTGATGGTTATGCATATCACGAGCTCCTCGAAATTCTTAGGAATTTGAGCGAAGAATGACGTCCGGTCGAGTAGTCCATGGGTTTCCCGAGTAAGTAAATGCGTCCCCACCTCGCTCACATCATGGAAACATTTTCTGTTTTTTTTCGGGACTATCTACATGGAATAATGGTCAAATTCTTCGCCAATACACCCCCTCCATCCTCCAACCACTGTCTTTTTGGAACGACCTTAAGCATCAGGCCAGCGATCACCTTATGGAGTCCAAATTGATGTAACAAATCAATTATTTTTACCGAATTGTGCAGACCCCAAGCACTGTTTCCCCAGAACCATGAAGCTCGAAGTTTCCTGCCTAGACTCGAATTTTCCCTTCATATAATGTCTGTTTTTGTCTGTTTTGTTGCTCTACTCACATAGCCGTCTCTTTGTACAATTTTCAAATTTGGTGTTCGATTATGTATATGCTAAAAATCGTTGCGTTGATCACGCTCTCCTGAGTGTGTTTCTCACAAGTGCGTCGAGAAATATACCATTATTATTATTAATATTAATATTTTGCAGGCACCTTCTTTAATTTCTGAGGATTTTCACATTCGAGATGAGAGGCATTTTTCTTGTACATTGGTTCAATTGGTACCGTATTAAATTCAGTTATTACGAGCGCCTTCTCGTTAATCGTTCCGAGGGTAGATTATCTCTGTCGTTGGATATTGGGAGGCATTTACTGGATCAACACATTACGCGTAACTCGGTGTGAACTTGAATCGTTAGCAAACGATTCAATAGTACCTCTGTGGGTTCAAAAACAACTTTCTCGACATTGCAGTCGTCACGGTAATCTGCATCCCTATATTTCCAATTTTCATGCCTGTGTCTGTCTTGTATCTCAAATCACGACTTCCGCCCTACACAACCTTCCCCTGATGCGGAAAATTAGTTATATATTCATGTGTGATCGGAACATCAAAATTTTACTCCGGTGAACACCGCATAACTTGCGTTCACTCGTCTTCTCATCCCAATTCATCTATGGACGAACCGGGGCTTTGAATTGTGCCTTACAGTCGCCCGGTGCTGGGCAATTTCTGAGCTGTATATATACCTTTCGATGGACAGAAGACGGAAGATTTTGCGATAATATTTACTGGCCCTGACCGTGACCCTACAAATTCAACAATAAAGCATTTGATTAGACGGGTACTCAAGATCAGATATATAAACGCAGAGGAGGGTTCAGCGGAAATGCATTTCAACCCGTGTAGCTATTTTGAGCATTGAGATGGCTAGTGCGTTTGTGTTGCTCAGTTGAACACATCCTACATTGCAGTGGGAAACACTGTATAATTAAAAGCGTCGGATGCCATTCATTTGTTTACGACCGGTTATAGTTTATCGGGTTAGATGAGTGTTGGCATACAAAACGGTGTCAAATAAGAGCGGATAACGCAAACTGACGAGGCAAGTTGGAATTGGAGATGGAGCTACTTCACTAAAAACGTATGAATGGATTGAAATTCGAGTGTAAAACTGAAGATTGTGTCCTCAAAAGTGAATAAACCTCTCCAGGCCTACTTGTCCTGTCTTCCCACCAACACCCGTGGAAAGTCCTGAAAAGTGAATACAAACACTTTCCATGTTCATCGTTCCCGAGCTGAGACGAGTTTGACCATCTTCGCGCTGCTGTTATGTTAAAACGGCCACTTGGTTCGAGCGTTCAGCGACTGTTTGGTTCTATGAGAAGCAGGTGACCACGCATCCCGTTTTTAGTCATCCCCTTCTCGTTGATCTTCCTCCTTCAAACATTCGAACTGATCTTGGTAACGACTGCCAGCATGGGATTTCCACAAACCTGGAAAAGGTTGACTGATAAGGGTAGCTGGGTCTGCTAGCAACTTCCAACATGTGATCTTACCACTGAAGAGATCGCGTGAAATTATGCGAACCACACTCACCACTAGGTCTGGCCGAGCCAGTAGATCTCAGGACGAAGGCATGAAACGGTCATTCTTTTCCCCATTTTCTCTAATATTTGTGGATGAATTTTTATGCAATCATATCTAGTTTCCGGCTAAAGAACTGTTTTTAAAGCTAGCCCGTGTTTTGACCTAACGTTCATGTATAAAGTACAATCAGACGGTTTTTATCAGTTCCCCGTCTGCATCTCGCAGGTGTAGCGCCCTCACTGATTTATTGCTAACTGTGTTAAGGACACGATTGCCACTTGTGCTCTTCCTGTTCCCAACTTTTGTATACGCCCAAACGTTTGCCCAAACGAGTATGGTTACCGGCAAGCCGCTCGCACACGGACGTACGGCTCGGCTGCATGCTCGCTTGCAGTTTCGTTGTACCAAAGTTTCGTGTTGCCATTTGCACGTTTTCATGTCAATTTCGCGTGTCGGCAATATCCTCCTTGTCTGCTTGTTGTGTTATTCGTACCTGCCAGTCCACAGCTCACGGGCCATATCTTGGAAACTACCAGGGTTTGGCAAGAGATGAGAGAATGAAAAATCTTTCTAAACTAACCACAATGATAAGAATGCAAAACTGAGGGTATTAACGAACCCGAGAGAATGAGATCTTAGCTTACACAGCTATGTTGTGGATGCAAATTTACCTATGACACTACGTAAATGTTTACTTCAATATACTGCAGGTGTATCCACACAAACGAGAACAGAATTGCAACCCTTCCATTCGGCATTCTAACCATAAAATATCATGTACTCAGTGGTGCTGCGCAAGTTCACTTAATATCACATGTCTATCAAGGGAAGTTTTGCGACAGTTTTTTCAAACAAAGGACAACAAGGAAAAAACCTAGGCTCTCGCGTATGTCACTAAGCCAGCTGGTTTAAGAGGAAGTCAGGTACAAATAGATTTACATCCACACGGCGGCTGGATCGCAGGTGTGGAACCATTGAGCCACTGAATCTTTCTATTTGGCACCCCAAGTTGAAGCTTCGGTGTGTTGACAGTAACCCAGTAACCCTGCAGACCGTCACACGGTGGTCTTCACACAACTTTTGTCATAGTAAACGTAGTCACCTCACATTTCTCCATTTATCGTGTGAAATTACATTCTTTTTCTAATCCCCATAGATATCCATTATGCGAGAAAATTTTTCTGCGACACATGGACGCGTGGAACTCTGTCTCGGCTAAACGGTTCGTGAGAGGTTCAACTTTCTGACGTTTTCGAGCAATCAACGAGATTCTTCGTCGTTTTCTGGATTTTGGTATTTTCCGCCCTGCCTCGGCAAAGCCGACCAATCTTAACATTTTCTGGAAGACAATTTTATCCCCTAATGGCGGAACACTCCGGAGATGCGTCCAGACGTTCACCCAGAGTGACCTTGGATATCCGAAAACTTGCCCCCCACAACCTTGTAAAAAGCAGACTAGTGTGAAATCCCGTCTTTTTGGGACTAAATCTGTGAAGCGGGCGAACTGCCCTCTTTTCTGTTGCGTGCGTCAGTTTCATAAACGACAGTCATTTTCTCTTTGAAAACAGGCTTCACTTTTGTGTTGCTGGTTAATTATTCGTTTGTTAGCGTTTGTAAATATCTGCAGCGACCGCGCATAACCCGGGGTGCTTCTCACATATGCGTTGAGACATATACACTATTTATTTACATGAGGCACTCCGATGAGTAAAAAGGCACTGTGAGGTACACCGGTAAGATTCTCTTGGACGTTTAGAACTCCAGTCATGTCCATCTCGTCCATTTCTGAATCCACAGAAGATATGTTGAGGAATTATGGCCCACTAGATAGGTCTAGGCGCCGCATGACTCGAACCAATCTACTATACAATCTCCACATGTTTTCAGGACAGTATCGGCACTTCTGTGGGCTTGGGCCGTAGGTTTGAATAAAATACTCTCAACGAGAGTTAACCGGTATTCCACGTGGTGGCAGCAACATGCCAGGCTTTGTGAACGGGGCAGTTCTGAAGACCTAAAGTGATTAGAATTAGCACAGCGTTTCAAGGGTTTAAAACCGATCTGGATCTCGATCCAGAAGTTCCTGATTTCAGCGACCCGAATCAGCTTAACGGAACACTTTGTGGCAAGAAAGTGTCACTAGATGGATTTGTTTACGATGGTTGACAAAATTTAAGCGGCTTTTGTGTTGAGTTTCACCCGACTAGTCTGTCGGAAAGTTCCATCGAGTCAGCCCGGAATGCATCCTGATTTGGGCCTTCAAAGAATCTCAAGTAACCGAGGGCTACATGTCGGGGGAAGTGGCGGGGATATTGTTGTTATCCATTTCATCCAAGAACAGCAGATGTCTAAAAATCAAACGATGTAATATTTAGCTCAAAACTGGGTGGCCTGCTGAGGTATATTCTCCAACGATAGCTTTCATCACACCGTTGCAGAGTGAAATCGCAATCCAGCAGATTCTTCGGTTCACCTGTAACTTGCAGGAGCAGGAGCATATTGCGTGTGCAATATCCACGCACTAAGGTGCTTCCGTCCAGATAAGTGGCGCTGTGCGCATGGTTTCTTAGAGTAGTCGGTTATAGTTTAACTGTATGATTGATGTCAATCAGACCCAACAGCGTGAACTGCAAGGGTTGGTGGTTTTCAAAACGGTGGTTTACAGAAAAGATGGCTGGCTGGATTAACCATGTTTCTCACCTGAATTGCGCACAAACGATGAACTTGTCAGAATTACAGTGACCGTGAGATAACATCAGTCCGCCTGCCCTACGAAACGAAAACTATTTATTCCACGCAGGTACGTAAGGGGATTCGTCTGCTGTCGTGTTAGAGCATATGGTTTTGTTTTTGTTTGCTTATCTGCTGCAAAGTACTAGCATTACACACACCTCTCTGCTTGAACGCTCAACGGTTAGGTCATCAGACTTCTCAGTTATTCTTTCGCACAGATGTATGTCACCTCACAAGTCCTGCTGCGTTCTGCAAAATATACGCTGATATTTCTATTTATTCGTATATTCATTTCGTCTGTGTCTTGGAATTATTGACGTACTGCCCCCATGCACTGAACTTTGGCAATCAGGATATTATTTTTTTTCAAAATCCAGTCCTGCGAGTTTCAGTTCTAACTGCACTTCAATATTCAGGACATTCTGTGGGCCTTCGTCTTCATGGCTTCCGGTGATTAGCTGTTGTGGTTCGGATATTAACCAGCTGTTACTCTCTCCCGAAGTATTCCGCTGAGCACCGATCACCGATGAGGAAATAATGAAGGACGCAAGGATATCAATGTATAGTGACACTGCTTGTGAAGTGTGGGTAAGAGGCTGTAAGGTCGTGTTTCACGGATCGGCCCGGTTTTTGTGCAAATTTGCGCGGACGTCAGGTTTCCCAAAAAATAATTGGAAAACTGGTGCAGCGCTGCTTTCGATGAACTCTGTGTAGTGAATGAAGGCAATCGGATATCTCTGAGAGGATGAACAATGGTTTCTCGGTAACGTCAGATAGAAAAGCGTGAGTCTGATACGATTTCCAGTTTCGCCATGGAGGAAGCCGTGAAAGTGGATGGTAGCAACCCAGTCGCTTGAGTTACCATTCAGGGTCGGGGACTTTGTAGAACGATAAGCTGAGGCCTTAATATGTACTAATTCTCTTGATCTCGCAGACTGTCTTCATCCTCAGAAGTGGAGAATTTCTGTCTTGACTTCTGAGAAGAGAAGTGTGTAGTGTAGGCTTTCTAAAAAGAAGAAGCCGGAGGCTCATAAGCTGTTTGCTGCTCTCACCCCAACAACCGAAATCTTAAGCATTCCAACACAGGGAAATTAAAAATTCTCAGTTTACTCCATCAGGTGCCGAGCTACTTTTGATGGCCTATAAATAATCCCAGTAGAAGTAGTTTATGTGGAAGCCCTGCTACTGGCCGGAGAGCTTCTCAGAGTTATCTCATTCGGCTGCTAGTTGTTTCATTTTAGTGCCCCTCCGAGACAAGCCGGATATAATAATGAAGTGAAGTTATTGGGAAAAATCTTAGCGGGAATTTCCAGCAATTAATGCAAGGGATCATGGCTGAATGTCCGCTATACGCGGATCTCGTCGGTTCATTTTATTGCGTCATATGGCTGTCTGCTCACGCAAGAGGTACTCATTGAGAGCGGGATTTAACGCATCTTTGCTGGGAACGGCGAGAAAAGATGTAAATTAAAAATACAAATGTAACAGCGTTCCAGGTAAATGAGAAACCAGCAGGGCAGCAGGACACCTAGAAAAGGATAGTGACCTCAGAAATGGCCAGTAACTTTTGTGAGGAAAGAATCACTGGCAGCGGAAGAATTAACAATGGAGCTTGTAAGACTCTTTGTTTTGATCCTATCGACCATTAGTGACAACTGCCGTGGAGAACTTCTCCAAGAGATCCACACTTAGGTATATGCTCTTAAAAATTAGAACAAACCGGGGTCATTGAAATGCAAGTGGACAAAGATTCCAATACAAATCCAAATTCGATCCGAGGTTAACAGTGATGATCCCGTCGTCTGCTTTGCTTCTTAAAAAATGAAACCCGTGGACATTCATCGCTTACTTTGCAAACGGCAGTCTCTCCGCGATGACAGAAGGGATTAGGGGGAACGCCACGTCCGACCCCACTGTTACACTCCGATGATTTTCAAATGCAGCAAGTAAAACTCACTCAGAAGTGGCTTAACATTCGTGATATCATCGGCAGATAGAAAGCGGTATGTTCGCAGTATAATCGATAGGTCTTTTGCGTAAACAAAAAAGACAACTGACCCGGTACTGCGCCTTGCGGAGCTCCACCGAAGAGGGAGTCAACTGAGGACATAACTCAGCGGACGTGTACTTGCACGGTTTCAGAGGATGTAAATTTCCAGGCCACTTGCAAACCTCCTCCACTATGTAGTATGCTAACGGTTGGCCACCAGAAGAAAATCGGGGACGAAGTCGAAGGCTTTCCCAAGATTCAGACAGACAACGTTCACTTTGTCACCCCTATCCAGAACGTCGTTGATTGTGCGTAACAGGCGGGATCATTTGTCTGGTGCGATCTGCTCTTCCAAACCTCATTATGTCGGTGAGGCTAATCAGTCTGTACTTTGTCAGCTGGTGGCACACTCGTTTTTCTACTATCCTGTGCAATAATCCACGCAGTACGCCCATTAGGCTCACTGTTTGTTGGGATATTGCCGCAATTAACCCAAAAATGTTGTTCCTTCTTCTTCTCCACCAATTTATGAGCCTCCACCACTGTATGATCATCCACTACTGTATGAGCCTCCGCCTGAACATTTTAAATATGGTGGAGTTTTTCAGTGCATTTCGAACACGTTTGGTTGAGATCAAATATACCGCTGGCTAAAGGTTCTCTGTCTTCCTGTCTTCTTCATTTGTGGCAGTTCGTGCGTCGTCGTATAGTCAGTGCTAACTCAGATCTTTAATGCAACCGTCGTTGCTGAGCCGGGTTGTCGCGAACGCTGAGCGTTAGTGAGTTTGCATCAATTGTCAACCCACGCGGTTCATGACACTGGCCGTTAACAGAACAAACGTGCCGTCGATCACCTTTTATGTAATTCAGAAACCAGAACATTCTCCCGGCCATCTGAATTCACTCTTTCCGAAACCAGTTTGCTGGACTGCGCCATAAATGGTATTGTTTGTCTGAGGGCCATACGTTGTGGAACTGCCTAATATGATTCATCCGATCCTACATCCTTGTCACTCTGATGCGCTGTAATCAAACTACTAATACCTTTCCTCATGACGTCAACTGTCTACATTCTCGGCGGCCTTCCGTAGTCCATTCTGGGTCCCAAAATCCACTTGCATCTCTATGCACCAGGCAGAAGTAAATCCCGAGGGTCTGTGTAATGACTTTGTTTATTTCTACTATCACTTCCTCAAAATTAAAAGCGTTTGCGCAGTCACTGGGTGTTGTGGAAAATATTATCTGCAAACGTTCGCCTTGTGTGGTGTAACCGCCAGGTCTGGGAAAGATGGGCAGTGTGGAACTTTGAGCCCGGTCTCCTTCAGTGTACGTCACTTCTGCATTCCAATCTATGTCAGGATAATCCAATTCCCCCAAAATAACCTGGACGCATTCGTCGACCTAGCTTTCGTGAGATCATCGAGCAAACTCTCGCACTCGACCATGGGAACTTGAGTACCTCCACACACACGTACAAGACTCCCAGTGTGACTGAGGTGCAAGCCATAGCCAACTTCTTGTGTGTCACACGTGCAGCTGACGCCACTCACAGATACGCATCAAACTTCTTTTTGACTACCAATGAAAAAGGATATCCAGTGCGATCACTCGCACCACCTTATGAGCGATATCACTCACGATCCTCGCCTCATCTTCCAGTTTGAAACAAGTATTAGCAGAGCGTACGGCACTCAAACCTGCAGTGTCTTCCCTAACTTCCCCCAGCTTGTTCCGGGAAAGACGTATATATCAATACAATAACTCAATCCGGTTGATTACCGAAGTTTACGTATATCGCCTAAGCTCCTTGGAGGCAACATCCAAGGGGCTACTTCGTTTCAGAAGCGCGCACGTCGAAACTCCTGTTTACAGGGTCACTACTTGAACAGGCCATAACCCTCCTTCCAAATGCGTTTGACTGGCCTTTCTTTGCATTAGATTAGGCCTAACTGCATTAGCTTGAAATTGAATATCATTGTCTTTTCGATGGTTGTATACCTACGGTCAATGCATGACACTCGAATGTACATCACTACGTGCGTGGCCCGCTGTTTGCGCCTTCTGTTTGTTGATTGGTCGCCGAATCAGTGATTGGTTTTTAGTAAGATCGTGGGAGTGCGTACTTCGATAACCTGATGAAACCGCTGGACTTCACTTTTGGCGGATTCTCGTAGCAACCACAGTGAGGATCCCCAATCCTTGACTTCTCCGTCGTCGTTTTTATGAGTTTGGAGCCAAGCAATGCAGCTTCACTGGGAGCTACCGGATGCTGAAATCTGAAGATTCTGACCGCTGACTCTGATAATTCTGTTTTGCCCGCTCCTGTGGTGAAAAAATGCTGTGACTGAAGCCCCAGAAATACTAGCTTTAATAGCGCAACGGAGTCGCTTTGCGCTCCTCCCACTTCCTGTTTGTCTTCAGTCACTTACTTTGGATTCCTCGGCTGAAGTTTTGCTTGCAGTATTATCTGCGCTCCTCTGGTCTGCAGCCGTGCAGTGGAGAGGCACAAAAGCAAATACGTCTTTCTTCAAGCCGTTGTACGCGACTTGATTGGAATGCCTGAGATGTGGTCTGATACAAACCCTGCAAAGTGCTTGGAGAGTATTCTATCACTGTGGGGAAGGACCGTTCGATCTTCTTGACACTAGTGAATCTGTAACCAACAACCGTCTATTATTGCTGGACAAATGATGATTGAGAGAATATCTGGATACACAGGCATTTTTCTGTGGCAAGTTTCGTGGTTCTTTCATTACTCGGAGCATTCCGAAACTCGGAAGCCATAGTGTGGTTCCGATAGCGCAGCACGTATGCACACATACCGCCATTCAAACGAAGACTTCAATCATCGCGCTAGTATTCGACCGTTGCACGTTCTCTATGGTGTGCGTAACGGTAAGCAGATCTCCAGAATTCTAACTGGTGGGTGGAGTCAGGCACCTCACTGCAAATGTTATCTATAAGGCCGGTGATGTAAGTTTGAAGTAACAGAGGACCAAGCACGAAGTTTTGCAGCATTCCTGCAGAAAACTGGGTATCGTGAAGAATAAGACACGGTTTCAATTTTAAATCTTCGCCATCCAGCAAGGGATTAATCCTTGAGGGACATATGTTTCCAATTCGGGTGTGGGGGTGCCATACGGGACGCGGCTGAAAACAGTGACGAGGTCGTGAGAGACGGCAACCGAGGTGAGACAACTGCCACTGATCTTTTCTTACCGGGGGAGAAAGGACAGCTTATCCGGTTCCCATGACATGTTGGGAATAAAGCCACGCTAGATAGGTCAAACGAGGTGTCTTCATGAGAAATGTTTGAGGAAAGCTGACCTCAAGAAAACGTCACGTCATCTTGCGTGTTCCCAGATGGTTGGCTGATAGATAGCAAGCAGTTGAAGCTTATTGTCAACTTCCACTGCATACGCGGTTATGCCCTCCCTCCGCGGACTGGAGAGAATATCAATATTGTGGAACGTGCAATTGGGCTCTACTGCGCTAGCATACACTCCTTTATAAATTCTGGCGCTAATCTTGCTTGGATCCATCATGCTATATGAATTGGCCTTCGTCAAAATTTTATCGACGTCCAGCACAAAAGGGTCATTTTCAGTGGATGGCTGCTGACAGTTTCGCCGCATTCTTATTTAACTTACATGGGAAGTACCGGCTGTAATATTTCGAGGGCTGTAGTGGGTTTGCCAAATACGCTAGTGTGTACAAGTCTTGCTTCCGGAGAGATCCATGATGTGTGTCGGATTTCATGATTAACCTCTGCCTCACTCTTGTGTTTACAGTAGCACGCCGGTATCCGCGGATTTTACTTGTTTCTCAGTTTCCACTGTCCGTTCTCACCGGCAAATTGGTGATATGCTAACATCTACCCGATTTCCATAAACTCTATTTCGACCGTGAACAGCCGAACTTTACCCTAATCCATTACCCATATCCCGCTTCCTAAGGCAGTGTACCGTGTTTGCCCATCCAAATAACACTAGCGCGATATCCATCTTATTGCCTAAATCAACTGGACGATTCATCACATGTTTCCACTGCACAGTTGTATGAGTTTGCAAACTTGTTCGTAACTCACCGTTCGTCCGTTGTGCTTGTAGAATCACGTTCGACAACTGTGTGACCAGTCCCGTGAAATCTTCTACTCTCAGCCCATTTTGATGTATACGTGCCCAGACCACACCGTGTGTAAGACTAGGCCACTAGAACAAATAATCCAATTCTTCCATTGATTTAACGTGATTGATATAAATGATTGACGAATCGTCTACAGGTGTGATACAGCGACGGATTGCTCATACAGGAAGCAAACTTGCACTGCCGCATTTTTATTTGCATGATAGCTCCTAGAAAGCACTGATTTTTCGTTCGAAACTCTGATGGATGTCGGTTCTTCTTCGCAGAAATGTAGACTGCGAGGCTGGCGAGTACAGCTCCCGAGTGAAGCTCCAAAATTCAACAATGCTCACAAATACCGTAAATGCTTGCCTGCCTACAAGACGGAGGTGTTGAGCGACGAAAATCTACTTCAAAGCCCTGAGCGGCAACGAAATACCTCGTTTCATTCCACCCTAAATTCACAGACCGCACGGACTAACGTGGAAGGTCTTATCTAATGTGGTTTCCGGAATCAAACAAACTTGCTTCGCCTACGAGGTTCTATAAGTACTCCAGTCAATCATATCACAATCAGTGCTGAAGAATAGGAGATTTAGTCTAATAATAATTACCAGCAGTCAGTGGACGTAAATTCTGGTGCTAAAACTTACGTTCAAATTCTTTCATGCTACTTTTTAGTGTACGCAACATGAACTCCTTAGAGAACATTTCTGAAGCGCTTTCTGAATGTGCCCGTACTGTGCACATATACCACGTCGTTCTCTCTTTATTATTTTCATTGTCTTCCAGCTAATCTTCCCGCATGCTGCTGATTGCAGACTTGTAAATAATTAATCACCACGGTGATTCTACTGCCACGGAAAACTTTGTTCCATGACTTTTTCAACGGGGCCATTACTTTGTCCATGGATCTCATGGATCAAACGATTTGCCTAAGTGGCAAGTAAAGCGCAGAGGCCCGTGATCTTCACCGACCTAGGGCTGTACGAAGTTTTCCAGTGCACCTGCGCCGTCGTTTGACCCGCCAACTGATCGCCATTCCAGTGGTTGGCTACGGCGCACCCCTTGTACGGAAGCTGTATATAATATTTTCAAGTCAACCTCCAGAAAACACCTACAAGTTGAACTATCACTGGTTAGGTGACCGTAGTCATGTCCGTTGGGTTGCATATGATGGATGTGGTGGCGGTTTTTCGTACGAAAATAGGTTTGTGGCGGTGCACCATGGTTTCAGTTATTCACCGTCTGATAATAAATTTTTTCACAAAAGAAATATTTCCTGCAATAGCCAAAGGCCTCCGGGGCGAATGCACAGTCAGCCAGTTTCATTGTAGGCATTCAGCTGCTTACCCCCCGAAGGTTAACTCTGACACATTACTGAAGCTTGATACTGCTCACTCGTTGAAATCCGATCCTGTGCAGTAACGCATCATTGAGTCCCGTTGGTGAACCTCTGTTTAACCGTGACTTTCGTTTAACTCATATTTAGCTGCAACGTCACCTCTTTGCTGAATCGAGCGGTGTTTGCTTGAATATTATGGGCGGATTTAATGTAGAGTTGAGCTATTCTTTCAATTCCTCCGGTCCTTTTTTGTTTTGTCCTACTTCAGCATTACATTTATATAAAAAAACACGCAAAAACGGTCATCTTTTCTGGATTGGAATCGTTTGCTCGGCCGTCCATATATGCAAGACCTCCACCGAATTGTGGCATGACTGTTCGAGATCCAGACCATTGATGCAGATTGATCGGGTGCAGCTGAAAGATTTCGAAAAGCTAGCTTGGAAGCTGTCACCAGTTGATCAATGGTTCAAGCGACAAGCTCGGTTTTTCTTGCCTGCTTAATACCCTCACGGTTTCGAGAATCGTCACTTCGCTGCGTAACGCGAAAAAAACAACCAAATATCTTGTCTTGACTTCTACATTACTCACATGGTGTTTTCGGTAGCAAAAGCGTGGTGCATTTGAGATAACATCTTGAATGAGCTCACCTTAGTGGAATTGCCAGAGACTCTTGAATGTCACACCTATATGAGGTCTTCACTATCTGCCTGTCAAAAGTAAGCCACCCCGCAAGTGACTCAAAACCCCTTCATAACTTTGGATGTAATTCGCAGGCAAGCACTCCATATTTTGAACTTTGCCTTCCCTGCCATATTCCCAAGCCAACTCTGTTTCAATGACACAAGTGATCAGACCCTCCTATTACGAGCAGCACAGTAGTGCGTCCACAGGTTGTTCGCATCCGTCCACCGGTATGCTTTTGCCGGCGTATGGATTGACTGACGGCACGTGATAGGTCTGGTGTCTAGCACTACCGTCACAAAGCTGTCTGGTTCATCAGCATCCGAGCTAGTGACATCAAAGTCAGTAAGGCGACAACTTTTAACAGGTGATCTGATTTTTTTGCCCTCTTACCCACTGAACTAACATGTTTAGCAGGTTCACTTTATTTCTCAGTCTGTTTCACCCTCGCTTCGAGTCTGCTGTAGTACGGTCCGTGTCACAGTGTTTTCTGGTCGCCCGATCTCTTTTGGAGTGTACGCGTTGTGCGTCTCAGTTCATCAACTTCATCAACCTCTGTCACTAAATCAGTATCAACATGACCATCACTTGCTGGACACATCGGTTCAAAATTAATGGTGATGGGACTTCAACCCATGCAGTGGAGACATACAACGTCTACCTAATGGGTTTAACCCAAGTGAGGCACAATAATGAAACCGTTGGTTTGCACTGTTGTGTTGCACTGCGACTTGTAGACCAGCTCACACGTTGCGCGGCGCTCACACCAATATATGAGACGCCACAAAGTGACTCCACACATGTTTTATATTCCGTTTGTGCCATATGCTGGTTTACTCGTTTATCATGGAAACAGACTGTTGACAGTTCACACGGGCTTGGAAAGCGAGAACTCCAGAACTGACTAACTCTCCTATACAAGAAATGAGACCAAGGACTCAAAAACCTTTACTACAGAAATCTAGGGAAAGACGTGATAAGTTGTCTAACATATGCGGCGGGTTTCACTTAGAGCAAGTGGATGACTAAACGCCCACTGCTTGTGAACTCCCTAGCACCGAACTCTCATTGAAGCAATCATGCACCCTGAAAAATACAGAGCAGCGTTGGCTTCCTATCAAGAGGCAGGCTTCTACAAGCGTCGCTTATGGCTGCACCAACACACCTAGAACAACTATGGCTAAAACAATCATGTTTCGAATGCATTCGTTTGTCGTATTCTGCTTGCATGAGAGCGGTTGACAGGAAAATTCAGCGCAAGGGCCTAAGATAAAGCTCTTATTTCAAAATTTTCCCGTTAGCAACACTGCACTCAGACATTTACAGCTATCTGCTCAAAATATTGACCTTTTATACAGCCCTGATTTAGAACCGTGCCGCGTTTCTCTCGTTGAAAACGGATGGAAGAAACAGTTACTGTGGTCACGATAGGCTGACTGACCCGGAAACCCGATCAGTTATAGTCCATACTTCCACAAACTTGACAGACTAGATGACATAGGAGACAGCATTAACGTCATTCACCACCCACCCTCTATGAAAATTTCAAACACTGAGGTTCGTGCGCTTTATGGTTCTGGCTTTCGAATAGTAAGAATCAACAGACTGCCCGAGGTTTCTTTATGCTGCATTTATTCCGACACATCTGCTCGCACTAGTGTCTTTTTAACTTGAATCTCATCAACTAAATCATACTGGCTGAGAGCACCACTCACCATCATCTCCGGATGACACAATATTTCTCGTAAACAATTCCTGGACAACTCAATCAGATCTTCACGAGAAATGCGGTGCTTAAGCGAGAGAGGAGGTTGTGGGTGGCGCTTCAGCAGTCAGTTAAATTTCACAAAATACGAAAACAGATGCAGCCGCCGTCTCAACTGTAGGCGGTCGCCTGGGTCCCAAAATAGCAGTGCTCAGTCGAATTTCTTGAAGGGAGGTCACACCGAGACCTAGGCTACCTGCGCTAGGCTCACAAAAAGGTTACTATGTTATAGCTCATGCGTGGCGCCTGTATAAAATTGTTGCATCTTTTCCTCAAAAAATTGAAAACGGTCTCGGGTTATCCGCATCTTATCTTTACCACCAACTGTCCCTATAACTGAGGCCTGACATGTGGCAACAGACAAAGGCAAACAAGCTAATCCGCGAGACAAGAATGTGCGAAAGATGGCGGCGTTAGCAATTTTTATCGACATTCGGCCCATGCCATCTCTGGCGTGTTACTCGATTCTTCTGAGCTGACGCTTCATTATTCACTGTGCATTTCTAAACTTCCTCCACTTTCATTCTGAGGGTGACGCATCAAATCTAGTCTGCTTTCCTGGTCAACGATGGCACTTTTACAGATGCTCCTTACACTCACTAATGCAGGTTGCCCACGTACCCCACTGCTATTCAAACTTGATTACCCTGAGTCCGGCCGGCACAACAGCAGGGTCCATGTCAAATTAGCGCCACATTGTTTCATGTATGGATTTGGGTGTAAACTTCAACATGGCAGAAAATTTGCAGGGATCACGCGATAAAAACCTTTCCATAATTTTCTATATCTAGTTTATCTTATTACAGGAAAGCTAACGACCCTCTGAGTCTCAATGACGATAGTGTTTTCGTCTATGCCTAAATGGAAAGAGTTTATCCGCCGCTGGAAGGTTCGTGAAGCAATTTTAAAGAACGAAATAGTCATTCATGACCGGAGAACTGAAGCGTGTGTGTTGTTTTGACGTCACGGCTAATCAATGACCCGGCTGTCACTGGCAGTTTACTGCAGAAGTCTTTTCTAAAGTTAATGCGAGGTATGTTCCGACCAGGCAACACAGATGGCCTATGTGCGTAAACTCATTCTGGTGTTGCACAAGTTGCTCACTGACAATAAAAAAAGTTGATTTAGAACATTTGATGAGAACCAGAAAAGCATGCGACGACCACCGTCAGTTGGCAAACAGACAACAAAGTCTGCGCAGAAAGGCAAACGTCAGCGCCACTCGTGTCTGATCAGCATACTTGGAGCTATCTTAATAACGTTATTGAACGCTGTCGCTTCCACCAACAAGAGTCTTCAAACAGCCCCGCCCGCTTCACATCATTGCGGTGGCCGTCGAAAATTGCGAAATCACCGGATTTCGTGACAGGCAGTATCTGCGCGTTTCCTCTCAGCTCGACAGTCAGTAGAAGCGTCTAGTGTCAATATGTATGAGCAGAGGCACAATCACACACCAATTCACGTTTTCAAGTCTGCCAGCGTTGCACAGACCGTTTACTGTTCCTGCTCTGACCTTTTTCTGAAAATAAGGGAGTACACTGATGAATTGTCAGGGCATTTTCATGAACCTTACAGTCAACCAGTGCCAGAAAGCAACCATTTCACCTTCAAGGAGATATACACGGTTCCACCCTCTCATTGTACAGCGGCGATCGCCCTGCTAAGTGCGGATAGGTTTCATCAACATTATTAGTTTCAGTTAGTTGACGACTAGTTACGTGAGGCTCTCTCCTGAGTTAAACTGTTGCTTGAGGGTGAAAATGAGTTTTGGTAGAATGTCTCGGGTGCGGATGACCTGATGACAGTTCAGGGAGACGGACAGAGACTGCTGTGGAGAGTAAATCAGTTGACGCAACTTATGTCGACCTCTCTGAAACCTTCTACGAAGCTGACCATTTAACACTGGTTTGAGTTGCCTAGTTGCAACGTAAAATACAACTAGCAAAGTGGTTCACGGATTGCTCACAAGGTATTTTAATTGAAATCAAAATAAACTTTTTCCCGTAGATATCCTGCGACTACTAGTTGACCATAAGACCTGTGGCTTCCACTCCGTTTTGTCGTTAAACATCCACAGGTTGTCGGTTTCGCATCACTGTTATTTGTTAAGGATCTTTCATAGTAATAGTAGTGGCATATTTATCGACGCATTTGTGAGAAACACGCTCAGAAAAGCCTGATCAACGTACAGAGTTTTAAGCACATACACAATTGGCCACCAAAATTGTGAGTTGTACAATAAGTCAGCTATGTGAATAGAGCAACAAAAGGGACCTTATATGGGAGGAAAGCACAACTTTAGGAAGAGAAGATTGAGATACGTACTTCTGAAACAACAGTACTTGGGATCTAAAAATTTCGATGAAATAGTTGAATCGTAACAACATTTCATACTCTACAAGTTGTGACGCGCAACCAGAACCGGCGAGCACGCACGGATTGAATTTGAGTTGTGTGACTGGGCGTGCTGTTGTGTCGTCGGTGTCGTCTTAGCTTACGTTTGTGTAAGTCGTGTGCATGGCCTACTGGGCCTTTGGTCCATGTTTGTTCATGTTGTTCCTCATTTCAGGACTGCTGTTTGAACCTCTAGTTCGGAAGTATGCCGGTCCCGGGTACCTCCATACTGTTGCACATATTGGCCACAAATGTTACGAATAGTCAGAGCGGAGACGGCTGGTCTGAATGTTGCGGTGATCACTGTCCTAATGCTCAAGATCGTGCCAGAGAAGGGATGCTTGGAAGATGGGACGGATGTATTGGCGAAGAATTTGATAATCAACCTATGTAGGTAGTCCCGGGAAAATGTGCGGAAAATTTTTAATGATGGGGGGAAGTGGAGACGCATATGCTTTTGCGGAGAACGGATAGACCTCTAGACCGGACGAAATTTTTCGCTCAAATTCCAAAGAACTTTGGGGAGCTCGCGATATGTCAAACCATTGCAGGATTTTGAGTGTCCGGGGATGCCTTCTCGCGCGAGATGTATCACTGAAACCAAGAATGGGGAGCGGAATCACGCGACTTGTTGACCCATCAAAGACAACGTCGCAGAAAGCGAAAAACTACTGGGCAGTTTGAACGTACTACGCTTCTAGACCACAGATAACAAGACTGAGTTTAAAGTGATATGCCTCAATCAGTCGAGCAGCACAAGGTGCCGTCTGTGAGGCGGAAAACGGCGTGAACACACGCAAGCGCTACTTGCTGATGATCGTAACAGACGGCCGTGGCATCACTTTAGTGGCAAACAAATTCAATCACGGTTACTGATCCACTAGATTGTCCGAAGGGTATCACTGAGACTGCTTCGTTACTGCTGACTCCTCCAGCGTGTTCCTGATCTCAAGTAGATTCTCATGATCATCATCCTCATCTGCTAAAAGACAATTCACCTTGAGGGAATACGATCCGGAGCTGCGAATCATACTACCGCGCTACGTCTTCTACCATACTCGGTTATGTTACGCCATCTTTGGCTGCTCTTAAGTTTCCACCAGCACATTGCTGAAACGTGGCCTTGGCGCGGGTTCCGCATAATCCCCAACAGCCCATAAGAACTGTATTTGTATTCAGAAAGATAACCATTTAAGGAACAACTAGGTATATGTATCACGTCCAGCAACCTTCCAGTAAATGCATTACCTAAAGGTGAAATCATAAGTTAACCTGATGTAACCATTGGGCAGATGGAACCAAATATTCGGATAAACGCACCACCAGAACCATTGTGGTAAAATAAATAGCTGCGGCCTTTGGTCGTCTAAATCGATCAACTCTTATCAGCTGTATGGTGCAGTGTGACCGTCTTGTGTTTGATTGCCAGTGGTTCAGATTCCGCCCAGTTAAACAGACATTTACCTCCTCTCTCACACGTTTACCGTCCGCTCTCTGAAACTGCAACTACCCCTCGGTTTGCAGTTTCCCCTTCGCCATTCAGCACCAGTTCGGGGGTGCCTAGCAGTGTCTCATCTTCCTTTGGGTCGTCAGCTTCCTATAAGTAATATCAACCGTACAGGTTTGAAAGCCCTCACAACTGAGTGCAGCTTCGGCATTTTCACCGACTTTTCGCCAACCGTTCCCTGAAGGTGACCAATCTTCTTACGACTCCTCAGTAGTGCAGTACAAGTTCACATTGATGCACCCGGTCATTCAGCGCACTATTTCCATTTGTATGTGACAGCTCAGCCGTGCCACAAACGACGTCAGTAACGCATTGATCTGCAAGTCTGTGGGCAACTGTGTGAATTGCAGGCCAGCTCTGTCACGAGAACACCTTGCACATATTTTTGTTTCGTGAAATTAATCGGCCGAAGGTTTTATGGGGTGCGAAAGCTGAAGTCCAGCCTATGATCCATTGACGGTTAATCTTCTCGATTTTATAATGGGCCGCATGATGAGCTGGATGGAAACAGGCTAGGTAGCAGAAATTGTAAATGCTCGTGACTGACAAACCTAGTTGCTATCGTGCATGTTTTTCAACATTTCCTTTCTAAACACACGGAGAGACTACGCAAGAAAAATTTCAACCGAAAAACATCTCCGCATTAGTGAAGTTTGTCAGGTACCCCAGTTGCGACGGATTCAAACGGTATGTGACCTCGCAAAGATATACGTTGGACACTTATTTCGAGGTGATATGCGCAAAAGATTTCCGTGCTGTGAGCAGTTTACGAGATTAGTGGGCATGGATTTTGAAGTGGAAATGATAATACTTACAGTGTCAATGCTCATACGCAAGACTGTGTCCAGTTTTCCGGGAGTGGTTTGAATGTGTCTACTCAACTATTCATACTTGTATACAACTTCGTAAAGTCGCACGTGCCTTATCACCTCGTGCTCAACTCTACTGAGTCCGATAAACTACATGTGATATTTAATTACGCTACAAAAATCCTCTCACACCCGTAGATGGGTACTTGTCGCAAGAGCCGGGAATTTCTTTGCCAAGTGTACATCTGGTGCCAAATTTTAGAACCTATCCTTCTGCCATCTTAGCACCTGATGTAAAGTTGCTTCTACAAGCTCGTAGACTGAATGTAGACTAGAACAACTGGACGACATCTTTTGTTTCAAAGTGGTAAAAGGAGTTTATCAACAAGATGTTGGATGACAACGCGTCCATTTTGCGCAAATATACCCTTGAAGGAAACAACAGAAGAATTCACGCTCATGTACGACAGAAACGCATGGCAGGCCATTCGGACCCAAGTCCACGCCAGCGACCTTTCCTCGCCTCTGACAAACGCATTCTTTGCAGTAACGCTCATGAGCAATTTGATACCACTGTTACTTAAGTAATACTCTGATCAACCAGATGGCCGTCCAGTGGCTAAAAACTCCTTTTCTCAAACACGCAGCAAGCGTATTAGGAGAAAGTGACGATGGATTACATTCAGAGTGTGTAGTTGGTATCAGGTGGCACAGACAAATTTACTGTAAGCTCTAGACTACTGTGTCGGTCGGCCAGAAGCACCACTATCCCCTCTGCCACATCTAGTCCGTATGATCTTTTCGGGTTTTGCAGCTAGCTGCCGTTAATAGGGAAGAAGGTATTGCAATGGCCGTGCCTCATTAAGCCAGGGTGGGAGGGTTAATTAAGTGACGGAGATTATTCAGCTTGGTCGGATTGATAAAAACACTAGAAAAAATTGGTATGGTGCAACGCTTTTGATGTGTTAGTCACAGAGAATTTGAAAGAAGTGTAATACTTGGAAATGGGGGCTTAGAATGGCCCTGGACTTCGTACTCGAATCGAAACCTCCCATGGAAGTAATAAGAAGGCCCTGCACAGGTTGCAGCGGGCAGCTACTACGCGTGCGAAACGAAGCCGAATCTATGAATGCAAACCAGTATTAAAGAAATCACAGTCGTTCATTGGTTGATCACCCTGGCGCCTGGAAAGTGGAACAGTAAGCTGACTGGTGCAGACCAGAGCGATAAGCTTGCCAACTAACGACAGGTATAGCACTGAGGCCTTATTTTCAACCAGTACGTGCTCTCTTAATGCAAGGCTGGCATTGGTTTACCTTTAGATCTCCTATCATTTCAAAGTTTGGATGAGAGATGAATCGATTAGATTCCTGACAGAATCTCCCTCCATTTGAGAGGCTGCTACATCCACGCTTCCTACCCATGTTGATCTTCCCAGCGTATCAACTTCCTTCTTCACAGGAAGTCCCCGTCTTTTTACTGGTTTGTTTTCAGTGCTTTTGAACTGAAATTGGCCGGTGTGCCTCCGATGAGTTGAGGCATCGTACACGTCAGTGGTCTCTAACGTTGTGCTGCCTAGCTCGTGAGTGATCATTCTTTGCAGGATGCAGACCGTCTCGGCGAATGTATATCGAACCCGTTGAATGCACATAATGAGGCATTGCTGCTACCCAGAATCGCCGGGCGCTCCGTCGGGCAGTGGACTGCGCTCCTGTATTGGAGGAGGAAACTATCTAGAGACGCGTCCATTTCAGTAACTATTTTAGAAATAGCAGAGCTCACAATACGTCTGAGTGTTTTTTGCTAGATTTACCGCAGCACCCTTTGAACATGAATGTTCAGGCGCCGTTCGCAACTGGCTATACCCGATTCCATCAAACTAATGCTTCATCTTGGCGAAACAAGATCGTGATCCACTGTGGTCACCCCGATTTGCGGTATTCCTTCTAGACCGGAACATTCACGGAATGATCGGATGATAAATGACGCAAAAAGTAAAGATTTACTACTAGTCACCGTGAGTTCGGATCGATTACCACCCTAATGTAATATTTGCCAAGTAGTCCGCAATAGTCTGTGCACACGATTTGTTGGAGTACGCAACCGTCCATAAAAGGCAAACAGTTCTTCAGCCTTGCCTTCATTTTGTGAGGCAGGAATGGCAGTTCACTGCAATGTTCTTGATGTCTCAGTTCATCACCGGCTACCAAAGAATCTGTCGAAAGAACAATTTTTTTATTTTCCACTCGCCCAAATTACTTTTGTTCACGTCGTCTAATATCGCCTTTCGCGGTGGGACGACCAACTGGTCTCCTCCATACAGCACGTCACCGGGTGCAATAATATCTCCTTTCTTCTGGAATAGTACAGGAGAGTTCTTCTCAGTACTTAACGACGAAATGTTAACCGTCGCTGCAAGTGCTGTGCCATGGCAATTTTAGTTGCTTTGAACAAGTGCCCATGGCCTACTGAAACGACCAGTGAAGCAAGTAAACACACCTGAGCGGGAGAAAAACTGAAATATTGCGGTAAAAATGTTTGAGGAAATGTTAACCAGGAAGATGAATGAATTCATATTCATCGGGGTCAGAACTGAAGTCGGTCGATGTAACATTGACGCTGATTAATAAGCAACTGAGTTGCTGAGATCAACTGAGTATTGTAGGGCTTACTGTTCTGTAGGAGATCTGAACCTAGAACTAAACAAGTATCTATACGTCTTTTTTAAAACCCGTCATAATGCCGACAACTCCTCTAGTGTTGGTGGATATGTCTGCTCTGTTTTGTTCAATAACCGTCGAGTACACTCGATCGGACATTCATCTCGCCTCAAAACGGCACTGATGCCAACGGTGAGCACTTCTGTGATCAGCGTGGTAACTGGAGACATAAAAAGTGGCACTAACACCGGTCCTCTAATTGCGGCTTGCATTAATTCTCTCAAAAGAATTCAATCTTCTCAAGTCCACTTCCACGCTTTTTCTGACTGAACTGCAGACAATGATTGCGCCTTGTCGAAAAGTTTGATTTAAAGCGAGAATAGTACTGTAAAAGGCCCGTTACTGATGGCAGTTAGTTTTGGTCCTTTGGTGATATAATGGTAACGAATACTTTGTACCGGCCAGGTTCCGACCCGTATTATACATCACATAACAAAACCAAGAACATTCATCTTCCTGAGTTGAGGTACGCACCTAGAATGTTTTATGGCCATGTTATTGCCCCTAAATCGTTCCAGAAACAAAACCAACCTCGAATCTTGCTTCTCTGTGCACGATTACATCATACTGGTGAACGCTGACTCATGATAAAACTGACACTTCTTCGTCACTCGCAGCCTGGGATATTCCGGCTGGTAGCGTAATCAAAGCAGTTGAGAAGTGTACTAAAATAATTCCAAAGGCGTATTAATCGTAGTTATCGCCCAATGAAATCTGTAAGTGCGCTTTTGTCAGGTCAGATTTAGAAAACACTCCGCCATCATGTGGGGATTTCATGAGGTCTTTCGGCTCCCCAGTTGTCGCTGCACGGGTTTGACGTTAATATGATCACCACAGATCCTAAGCGATTTTCCATCCGCTTTCAAAACCATAATGATTAACGTGGCTAATGTTGATGAGTTAAACAGGGCGATCCTGTTGAGAGCATTATATGCATCTTCTCTCACTTCGTGATGTATTATTCGTTGCTTCAGAATATCTGGGCCGTCTCGCATTTCCACTCTTGCTGGTTTCACTTCCATTCATGCTTAACCGTGTGAACACTGAACAACCAGATTGCATAACTGAGCTGACTATCCTTCACTAGGTCCATCCTTGTACTTAGCACCTAGTAAAAGTGAACAGTTGTGCGTTCTTGGTGTTTCCACTGCCGGGATAGCCGCACTTCTTTGACATCAAAGGTCGCACGGGAATCAGCCCGCTACTATTATCAACCACCAGTGCATCAGCCCCATCGAGCAAAGCTAAACGATGACCAGTGACTCAACTTACCTGATTAATTGTTGGGATTGGCTGTGCATCGGCGGTCCTGAGATCTGGTAGTGGTTCGGGAGCAACGGAGTCGCCAATCCCTTCTACCAAATTGGTCTCACTGTACATCTTAAGTAGAGCTGAGGATATCTGTGAACAAACTGCTCAGCATTCTGTTTGCAGTAAACAAGCAGTAGCAGATGGCTCTACTGCACCTGTCTCTTTAACTTGACTCGGCTGGCATTTCTGAACCTTGCATACCTTCTTAACTTGACTAGGTTTACCTTATAAATGACCAATAGTGTTACGAAATCGGCAAGGTGATTTTAGGTGGACACACTGCACAGGAGAAGTTCGTCAACTTTCTTTGGACAGGGTTGAATGACTGATACTCCGGGAGGTCGTGGAGATTTTTTCGTCATTTGGCTGCCGATGGATATGTGCACCTTGGTACTGTGAAATAGTGGGGTTCGAACCTGCAGCGGTGACATTCACGCCGTCATTGTTGTGACAGATATCTCAGACTTCTTGAAAGTCATATCTTGTTTGGTCAGCATTCTCCATTGAAGATTAGTGTCGTTGATACTGGCATTCAGTCGTTCAGGCATATGACCATCCAGCTTGTGACCAAAGTTGTAACAGGCAGGTGGTTTTTACATTTGCAGACTGAACTCGCGCAAACTCGTGCTCGTTGTGCGCGTTAGTGAACTGTACTTCATCCGTTCCGCAGCCCAGGGATTGACTGCTCTGAAGCGGGATACAAAGCAGCTGCCTACGGCTGTTTTGCGGGGGAAAGGAGGGTCGTCTTTTGCACTGTATTGCTCGAACTATGGGTTGGTGCTGACGGGATCTGCATTAATTTCTTAGCCCCAGCTGGCCGCGACAGTACCTGCTGCTCCTAAATTTTAAACAGTACGGTGGAGCCTGGTTGGTTGCTGCACGCAGATATACGGACTTAAAACATAATAACATAGAATGTCTCATTATCATATCCAACGCAACCTTGCATTACAACTTATGAGAAGTTGTGAGCTACCTCACACAATTAGTAAACTATGTAGTGATTTTCGCGTTGTAAACCATCGATTTCAGCCAATAAGTTAGCCGCATGGAAAAGAAGTGCAAAGTTCGGTAGTAACCCGACCTTGAGAAATGTTACTATTGAGTCCCATCGTCGCCACCGTTTTCTGACGGTATCGCTTTACACAAAAAATTGATGTGGCGACTGCCCCCTGCCTGAGGTTGACTTTCTACATCACTCATTGTAGTCCAGAAGGCCACTTCGAGGTTTGAGATGCACCAAGTAAAAACGTACTTGTTTCTTGACTACACCAAGCAGTGAAAATCCAACGTCGTTTAAATAAGTTGCAAGATATTTGGTCGTCGGTTATTTTTGAGTCATCAACCAAAAGATGCACATTTAACATCCAGTCGGTCTGGCATATTCCGGAAATTCCTGTCTCCCTTCATTCCAACAGCTCCAAAGCCATTTTTTCAATGATATTTACTTGAAGTGATGTAGAAATTCTCCGACGTTCAACTTCCGTCATTTTTGCTCCTTGGCTTACACGGACTTAGCCATTGTCTAGGATGTGGTCTGAGGATCAGTAAACTAATGCAAGATTATCCTTTTGAGTCGATCCCTTAGCAACATCTGTCCCAAGTCCCTAGTAAAGCGCTCATCAAGATGTGATGTGAGTTTTCGCCGTTCCCTCTTCGGGCGGACTTCGTTTTCTAATGTAGTTTGACATTCGTCGTACTGTATCATTACCGTCTATATGTATCAGGGATAACAACTCACATCAGTTGTCTATAGCCAAGTGTATACCTAACTGATGAGTTCAGAAGCCATGTCGCTCCAGACTTCGAGACGTCCGTCGTGTATTAACTATATCTCCAGTCAATGGTGGCAGAAACGTGTACAATCAACTGATAATCCAGCGCATAGGACACCACGGGAAGTGAGTGAGATGTCGTGTGTATGTGGGTGAATAGATGCTCAAGAGTCCTAAAAGTAGAGCCTGAGTTCATGGACCACGTAACCTTCTGCGAAGAGGAGGCACAGTGGAGAAGAGGTCAGGATAACTAGTTACAAAACTAGTACGTTAGAAGCCGTATTCACATTCAAACAATTCTGCACATAACCTTGCAGTGAAGGTTATTTGGTATCAGATACAGAACGGGGTATGACATCATGAAGCGTGCGTATAGGTCACCAAAACAAAAATCTTGTAATAACGCCTCGATGTCTTCCACTGCTGTTTCCACCACGATATTCGAGAACGTGTCTGCCAATGTACCTGGAGCGAGGAGGAGAAAACGCGCTACTTGAACAGATCAGCAGTTTCCATAGCGGCGCCACCTCTGCGGCCGGTGTATCCCAAAACCCTGAGGCTGTAGAGGATGTCAATTTTGAGAAAGTTCGCTGGATCTTCTTCGGGGTTCCCGTGCTTCCTCTGATTAGGGTGGAAAGATGACCTCACATTTAGCCATCTTCAATAATAATAATAATCGTTTTTATTCCTACTTCGGCTACCGTTACCGTTTCTTTTACTGTTAACCCACCTCGATAATGTATATTTCTGAATGCCAAAGCTATAACTTCTTTTTCCGTGACTCTTCCGAGTGAAATAAAAACCCCATCATTTCTTGGTACCCGAAAATTCGTTTCGTTCTGACTCAACCAATGTCCACTCGTTTGAGTGAGCTTAATTCCGTTTTATCACTCCTCGCCACTGAGCGCCACGTAGTTTTTGACTTTGTTGTGCGGGCACATTCCCCGTACAATTTCGGGAGATTTTTCACATTTTCAGCAAAAGATGGAAATCCCTTGTGCAATAGGTTGATTAATACACCAGTTGATCCGCTTTTCGCAAGCGCATTTTCATCAACCGACTTGGAGATTAACGACGCTTTTTGCTGTTGGATGCTGAGAAGGGTATTCACGGGGTCGTTACGTTGTATGAGCTCGAATCGTCAGCAAAACATTCAACGGAGTCACCCGATTCGACCAAGCTGCGTTAGTGCAGAACAAAGTGAACTAATCTGACGAGCTGCCGTGGAATAGTTACAGGTATATCGGTTAACACAAGCCTCTTAAAGTCGTTGACTTGTTGGCTCAAAACAAGACTTAGGGAAATGTGATGAATATCAATTTACCTTTGGACAAAACTGAGTGGGCCGTCTGATACACTGCGTTAAAATCTACCAAATTCAGTGGCGCGGGCAGTAAAGATAGATTTCTCTCAAGTAACGAGGACTTTGATTCACTCATGCGCATACTGAAAGCAGGACAACAAATGGAAGCCGACATTTTAGGCCACTTTCCGCTAAACCACGACCAATTCCGGATAGAGGTGATTGCCTAACTCTGCTCTGGGTTTTCAGGTAAAAGTTCCTGTCGTATTGCCGAAAATGCATCAAGTTGCAGTTATTATAACCCTTCAGCTCCACGTGAGGGAATAACTCTAGGTAAGTTTACGTTTTTTTACTTGTTTGTCGACCGTTCTGAATCCTGTACGCCATCACAACAGTCGCAAGCATCAAAGAGCGGTGTTTTCTGTAAATGTTAGAATGCGATAGCTAAGGAATACGGGAGCTCCACTTCCTTCTGTGAGAGGGCAACCTGGGTTCACCCGTTTTCACACGTCCGTTTAGATTATTCTGACCGAACCGAGGTGAAAGTGTGTTGGAGAGCTGGAAGCAAATATATGTGCCACTGAATGAATGGCAATCAACCTAGGGATAGAGCAGTCCATGAGCACTTACTCACCTGTCATGCAGCTAACTTGCTCTAACAAAAAGAGGGGGATACTGAGCGACATCTCTCCAGATGGATCCAACTTTTTGGACGCTTACAAATATTGAAAATCGTTACCTTCCGGAACTAAAGCAAGAGTCAGTCTTCGTGGCACGGAGCAAATCTCAGTTTATTGAGTTTCCATTGGATATTTTATAGACTAGACGCAGCAGTAGTATAAAGAATTACAGTTGGTGCTGATGCCTGCGCTTTCTCATTGGTCGGCTCGACTCCGCTTGTGGCTCGTTTGTTTTAACGCGTGACGCACTTAAACAACTTGTTTCACTCCGGTGGTCGTTATGAAAATATCCGCTGCTGGAGCGGCGTGCCGCAGTGATTGGTCATCGCATTGACATAACAGTCTGTTCGCGTTGCCAACACTAATTAGCTGTAGCCTTCTGCCAATCACTGGTTGACTTCGTATCGATGCTTGTGTCCAATTCAATCTCTTTACAGCAAACACCTCCAGTACTGGATTGGGAGGCTAGACCAAAAGTAGGCGAGTGCCTTGCTACTACGGAGAAGTTGAATATGACATTACGCTCCACTTTTTGGTGGGCGCAAGTTTGAAATCCGAGAGCGGCCGATGAAGTTTATTTAATGAACTATGAAAGCAGCCATGTTGTCGCTTGCTCCTGGCGGTTGAACTGCGTTGACATTACTCTCTGAAGACGACCGAATACCGACAATCGTCCAAACGTACTGTTCACGTTTGATGACTGATTTAGCACCTTCCTTACCAAAGGTCACGTTGCTTCTCAGACACTGTGTCGAAATCATGCTTCAGAAGCCATCGCTATACGCACACTGCATCGTGGACACTGGCTAGTTACCAAGGAGTAGTACCATAGAAAGGTTTAATGCAAGGTTATCTGTCGTAATCACAGGCATAACAAAATTACTCGAATGAAGGAAGCAACCCTCAGAAAGCGGTATCACGCTGGCAACAACCGAAGCCCCTCCCGGAACTAATTAGTCCACCGACATTTGAAGCAATGCTTCTCTGACTCGGGTTCAGCATTCCTTACTGTTCACATTAAAATTAGATTAAGTGTTACAATGCTAGGCATAAGTTACTTATATTACCTGAAGTGTTTTTTGAAAACTGAGTTCCATAAACCAGCGAGTCAGTAGGCGCACATTGGAGCGTTTCGTCTGTTTCTGGTGGAACATGTAGAGTCTGTTACCATTTCGATCTTTTGTTACGTACCATTCTTCATACCGGTTATGTTCATTGTTCACATCAACTACTTGTCTATTGTTTGAATCAATGCACACTTCGTCCTCGCGCTTTTCGCCTTCTGCTCGCACGCGGTCCTGGTTATCGTGGACTAACGGTGACAACGTTCATTTAGCTCGCTGGAGGAACCAAATCCGTTATTACTAGAGGGAAGAATCTTCTTGCAATACGCAGCAGACTTAGTGTAGTGGAATTCGTTGCGGACACCTACTGTGAATTATTGTATTTGCCTTGAGGTACTGTTCCCCCAACTCTCCGTTCCACTACAGACAGAGGTATTGGAACGTTGAAGCCCGGAATGACCGTTTTGTTCTCGTCAGAAATGCGCGGTGAAAATAATAGAGAACGGATTTTTGACGCGACCTATTTGAAGCCAGTCGACCCGGAAAACAAGGGGGGCATGAGAAACAACTTTCGCCTTCCATGTTATTCACGTCACAGTGCAGGTATACGTTAAATTTGGTTGCCAGGTAGTATTTTGTGAACAAATACAAGGTGTACAGCGGCAGTGGAAATATGTGATACTGATTCAAGCTACAAAGTCTGAGGATATAGCATTCATTTTAGCGGCTATCAAGCGCGAAGTCTTCGAATCCGTCAAAAAATTCTTCCGGAAATTTCTGATGCCTGGATTATGCAGTTGAACCTACATCTATGAATTTCCTGGACACACTCAATCGTATATGTTGTTTTCCGGGTTTCGAGATCGTTGTGCCGTTTAATTATTGTTGTTTTACGTGCGTCGTGTGTCATGATCCTTGCCGTTCTGCTTGGTCTCTCCAATGCACATTCAAGGAAGAGTTCGTACATTCGTTCTATGGTATAAGTTCAAATGTGAACGGTCGATTTGGGAACTTGTGTCATAACTTACCGCATTCAATTCTTTACTCGAACATACCGCGGAACTTTCCACCAACTCTTTTTGGCACTCGGTGATCATCATTTGTTAACGCGTTGCCCGATGGCTCTCCGGTCGTGCAACTGCATGTTCGTTCGACTGGATGCGCAATTGTGCCTTTGTCTATGACATAGGTCTCAACGGTTTACTGGTGCACACTCAGTGAGGGTGATGGTGTAACATGCTTAGTTCTCTGTCAAACTTTCTGTCCTGGCTTGGGTGCTATACTCGGATCCTTGCCGTACGGCTTCACCCAGTCTACTAGCGTGGATTCCGGAAGAACATGACTGCGTAAGAACATTCCCTAATGCCTGTTGCAAGTTCGACAAGTGAATGGAAGCTGTGTAACTATATATCATGAGTTGGTCGCCATATATAGTCAACCACACGTCGAACATATATCCAGTGGTTTTGGCTACTTCGCGATTAAATGGCACAGTATGGCCAATTCCACAGCCATTGCACTCTGATTGGTGCACCAGGATAACACGATACCCACGCTCACTTTCATGCCTCATCCTGATTGGTTCAACTGGAAGACTTGTCACATCAGTGTTTGGTTGGAGAAGGATTTTGTCAGCCGTCACCGATGACCTGAATAGGTTATTTACATTGTGTCTTCTCCTGGCGCCTCTTTTTTGGCTTGCGCCACTGGACTGAAATCTTGGATTCACCTGCAGAAGGTTTACTGGTTTTCCTTGTTTGGACCGTCTACGAGAAGAAGAAATTGGTGTTGTCTCGCCACCGTTTGACATCGATATTTCAGCCTTTTGCTCCAATTCGAAGGTGTCTAAAGGAGCGTTCCAGTGTAATAAGACTGAGTTTGGTTTGATCGGAAGCAAACCATGGTTTCGCCGTCGCTGGCCAAAGTGTCTATCCCAGGTGTCTTCTCCAAAGCTAGATTCGCAGATCACCTTCCGATTACGTTTAGATATCACGCCAGGTGTCCATTTATATTGACCTAGGCAACCACAAGCAAGGAATAAGTGGCCATTATTGGAATGTCGAATGCGTTGTGCGTAACTCGTACTGTGCACTTCTATGATGAGTGTGTGAGTTCAATATTGTCGGACCTCGTGTGAATTTTCCGTCCGAATATACATGTAGCTGGGGAGGTTCCCCTGTTGTATTACACTGAGGCGAAGTTTCTGACCGGTTGTGTACTTTCATTCGATTGCACATGCTGATTTCAAGTCATCCGTGCAATCAAAACCTAGTAGACCTAACTATGGGTGATCTGTGACGAAGCAACAGGTTTCGATTCGGTAACCTCCAAAAGTCTGCTCACATGGTACCTCACCGGCAACGATTCAGTTTGTGAAAAACCTCTAGGTATTTGTTTAATCTTGCGTGTTCCCACTCGAGGTTATTTCAGGACTTCCCGCTATTTAGATACGTGGCTTTTTGCATGCGGAGGTAACAGTGAAGGGACGGAATATTTTACTACTGTTATATGGAGCAGGAAGAACTTTATAGAAGCTGTCATATTAACTCACATCACCAATTACACAAACTAAGGAAGAGGACTATTGTCAAAAGATGCAGGGGCCACTAGAGCATTAGTGCTGATGCAGAAAGTGGCAAAATGCTTGAGTGGTACTTTAGACTTTGGGTAGTGGGCACACGGTTGGGCCATCAAAAACAACCAGTGAAACCAGTCTGAGAAAATACATAGATGATCATATCCCGAACGCATATACAATCGGGGATAAACGACTGATCACGTGTACGTCAATGGCGATAATAAATATGAAAGTATGCAAAGGAGGGAACTCACAAAGAAGCAACCGACGAATGTAGCGGAACGTTTGACAGTTACGGGCTCACTCGGTGTTGGACCCGAGTGAATAAGATAACACCCAGTCCATACTAACCACTGGAAACTGGTCGACAATGAAAACTAAGACTTGGCGCTTTGAATCCCGTGTATTGGAGTCGGTCATGGAAAATAGCGTACAAAGAGGAACACGTCAAGTTGGTGAGGCACGGAACGAGTTGTGATGCTAGCTCCGGGAAGGATACTACGACCTGAATAGCTCAACTAAAAGGGAGGTAGGTAAAAAGCCAAGGTCATCGAGAATATGCAGATTGGTGCGACGATCTAGAATATTACTTATTATAGTTGATACGCGTGGCGATGCGGTCGTTATCATTGATCAGCCAGGTGGAGAAGTTTCGACGATGAATAAGATAGTCTCACAAGGCGGATGTTGAATCGCTGTCAAAACTAACTCACTGCAACGTCAAATAGAGAGTCCAGTGGTACGTTCACCCACTAAACTGACCGAACAATATCCTTGAGGTAATCGGCGTCTGCCGATATGACCGAAGGAGTTGTATCTGTGGAGACGAAGCTGACTTTGTCTCCTGTTACGCAGTTAAGTGAGCATGCTCATCTGTTAACGATGAACACAACTCACTCAGCGTAAATAAAAGGCAGGTGGTCACAATAACCATTTTTGGTTCCAAAGAGCGCGCGATGATTACATTGCCGAAGTGGCACTGCAAGTAATACCTAGCACAAAATAATACGTAGGAACAGCAAACACACGTAATGGTTGCATAGTTAATGTTGTCAGTTGTTTAGTTGTACCGGTAGTGCATTTATAATTCGGCGGCGCCCGTTTTCCTGCTGTGCGCTTGTAACGCGGCCTGCTGTTGACGCCATTTTGGTTTTCGTTTGTGTAAGTCGTGTGCATGTCTTACTGGGCCTTTGGCTCACGTTTGTTTCTGTTATCTCCTTTTACAGGAATATCGTTGGAACCCCGTACTTCTGAGGAACGCTGTCCCCTGGTGTCTCCACGTTGCACAAAGTGGGTTTACGAGTGTATCGGGTACACGAAGCCAGACCGTCCGCCTTGCCTGTTACACGCTGTAACGCATTCCGTTCTCGTGTGATTGACGCTATTTTGGTTTTCGTTTGTGTAAGTTATGTGCATGACTCACTGGGCCTCTGGCTCACGCTTGTTTCTGTTTTTGTTACCATTCTAGATTCTCACTGTGCTCCCGTCCTTCAGAGAGACGCTGCTCCTCAGTGCTTCCACTCCGTCGCGCATTACAAATTTGGTGTCAGAGGTGGGCTTGTGAACGTGTTCGGAATCGTTCTTCGTTGTCGCAGTCGGTCGTCGTTGTATTCTTCATTCGCAAGGTTCATCACATCAGGTCCATCTTCTTGAACGTAGCTTTCATAGTTGTTCGTCGTCGTCGCATTCATGTTGGTTACTGGGTTTATTTCGCAACAGTCCCACCACCTCGATCGGCTATCCTAGCGCAACAGGTTGAAGTAGTCATTCGAACGCTGGTTACGGAGCACTGAGGACAGTGCTCTTCTCTAAGGAGTGGTCAGTGTAACGCATTCCGCTCTCGTGTGATTGACGCCATTTTGGTTTTCGTTTGTGTAAGTTGTGTGCATGAGTTACTGGGCCTCTGGCTCACGCTTATTTCTGTTTTTGTTACTATTCTAGATTCTCGCTGTGCTCCCGTCCTTCAGAAAGATGCTGCTCCTCAGTGCTTCCACTCCGTCGCGCATTACAGCGCTGTAACGCATTTCGCCGCCGTTTGGTTGAGGGATGTGGGCCACAGTTACATGGTCAGGGCACATGGTCGTAGTAAACTATATAGGGCATACAACGTCAAGTACACTGTAACGGGTATTAACTGAGTGTGTACGACCTCCGACAATCTAATGCTTCTTTCATACTGCTCAAACTACGGGCTATACCCTGGTACATCCTTAAGAGTTCGTAACTTTTATGAAACTGAGAAATGCTTTCGTAATAAGCCCGCCCACATTCGAGGTTTTTAGAAGACGCCTTACGAAATGTTAGAGAGCAATCAGTGACGTAGTTCACTTCGAACCGTCTCGAACAATACGCGAGATCCTTGTATAAACGCACTGGACGCTCAGAAAAACCGTACTATGGATTGTGATGTAACCCTATGTCCTAAGAACCACTCAGGACCATGTGCAATAATCCTACGCCTGGTTGAGGTAGGTTGTCATTGGCTGTAGAGGTCTTCCTGGTTGGTTGATTATATTAGTAACGTCTATAGTGATCACTATGCGTTTATTAGAAAACCGAATGAAGGTGGAGCTTCGTGGATGATAAAAAATTAATTCTCCATCTTTCAATTTGCAAGCACTAAAAGTTGGCAAAGGACTCGTTACATCACCCTTCTGCCTCCAATCTGTCCCCTCGTGAACTAGCCATACAGTGAAACGACGAGTTGGAGGTAGAAAGAAAAGCGGTGACAGCGACGGGCACTTTTGATGGCCTGCCAGCAGCCAACGTCTGTAATGAGCGTATGTTCCTTGTACACATTCACATTTCATCAACCTTACTGTCCCAGGAACGTTGTGTTTTGTCCGTAGTTTTGCTTCATATCACATTCGCACAACGGTGGATGATTTGTAGCCCTTAATCTTACTGTTCATTCGTATTACGCCATTTTATTATCCAAGTAAAACCGTTCGACAGTTTAATTGCGGCGCATTTGACGTGTCACTATGGTCTATTGTGAGTCGATTTCATGGCTGTGATGGACACACGTGCGACTTTCTAAGCACCACCACTTTTGTTCACGGAAAATGTCTGGGGATATTTTACTGTCCATCTCTGAATTCGGCTACCCTAACCGAAGTATGAAAAATAAGTAAGCTACACAGAAACGCGCATGTGATCTGTGAAATGGAACGGAACGACTGGTTGGCGTTTCTTCGTACACTGTTGGCATTTCTACGTGGTTGATTTATGCTTCCCACCTGTCAGGCAAACGTGTGTCGGACAATACCTGCATTTTGAGTGCATTCAGTCAATGCAGCACAAGAGCGTTCGTCACACCTCTATTTCGGTGATCCATGCATGCGTGTGTATTCATCTAAAACCTTGTTCCAGAAGCTGCAATTGCTAACGAACTCTACGGTAGAAGAGATATCCTGTTAGTCTTACGTGTGTTGCTTCAGTTAATGCACCTAACAGAGCCAGTGTTTTTTGCCCCTGTCTTGTAATGTATCATCGTTCTGTTGGAATAACGCCTTCTTATCCACGGTGAAGTGGTTCACACACTAACTTGATTTAAATGCCTAAGCTAGGCGGATGACTTTATCTTTTTGTTATATTTCACAGGGACAATGCTTTTCCATCAGCAACGACGTCTGCTTATCCCATTTTTGACTGGAGTTTTGACTGGCATTTCAACCGTTACGTACGTTTTTATGAATCATAGTGCTTTTCGTTCGGAGCGATATGGGGAACCACTACATGGAATCAGTAAGCGAAGTTTCCTACGTCTGATCATTTTCAAGTTCTAACTCATATTTTGCGGTATTTTTCTGACTTCGTAATTTCCTATGCGCACTGTTGGGCGCTGTTTCGACAAACAGGTCTTATATACACAGTTTTGTTTTCATACTTTTCTAAATCTTTACGGACGTGCACTGGCTTGTTAGCTAGTCATTCAAAACGATTGATTCAATTGCCGTCGCTGTGTTCTTCTCAGTAAACATTGTTCACACAATCCTTGCTGGTTATCGGTCATTCAGTTCCCATTAGCTCTCACGCTTGCCCTTCTTTTTCTCAACCTCGAAAGCATCTTAAGTTATTTTTCTATTTAGGATGCACATTCTGGCAGAAGTTATTTCCAAGCATAATAACTGACCAAGGAGAATCAGTTTACCCCTTCCAGTTTGCCAGATGGTAACCTGTATGTTGCTGATCCACTTTCAACCTGTTTTATGGGAATGCTCACTTCATCCATCCGATTTACCGAATTGAAGTCTTTTGTTAGTCCGTCTACATTCTACTCTGCAAAGACAAATACGTCAGTGGTCCGTGTCGACGCTTAACCGCCATTCAGCCATGAAACAGGGCAGCCTTTGACCAAGAAAAAGGAGCGGGGAGGCGAAAGACCTAATTGTTAGAAACAACTGTTTCTGTACTCACACAGGAAACAGCAGGGTGCCCACATATTCCAAACGAACGAGCAAACTATAACTCAGAGTAAAGCACCGACAGCCAGACAGTTTTCTAACGGCTTTCGCTGCCACGCGCCAACAAGTATACTTACTTCATAGACAGTTTGGTCACACAGCTACATTCATGCCCCTGAATTCAATTAGCAGCCATCTCACTTCAACTATTCGGCGGTATTAGTTTGGCTGCGTTTTGTTGAGTCTGCTGAACGAATATAAGACGAATGAGAAGTGTGATTTAGACGAATGGTTAATACTCACTGAGAGCCGCATGAACGACGCTTGATTGGAACGCCCATGACAGGACAGAATGCTTTATCCACCTTCTCTGACTGAGCCTTCAGCCACTGCATGCGGTTAAAAGATGCTGAATGTTCCATCAACAGCAAATGCAGGTTGAACACTGCAACTCCTCATGTCTGCAATTTGTTCGAATTTGCACAACGTACGTCTTGTACTTAGTATATAAGGTTCCTGGATTTTGCGGCAAACGTTTTACTTGGCCTGTATCAATTTTTTAAATATCTTCATGGGTTATATCATTTTGGTTTCTAGAGTGCGTTGGTGTATAAATGCTAACTTGGGCGTTTTTTGTTCCGGACGCATCTCTGTTATTGTGCACAAACCGGAAACTAGACTAACGTGCGTTTCAACAGAATGAAATTGAAATGCTCTAGGTAATCTTGTGAATGTTTGTCTTAGTACTGCGGGTGTGTAGGACAACCAGAGGCTGACCTTTGTATGGTCTAGGTTAGGTTGAGGTCACAATTGATTGCAAAGTCCGTAGGCTTTTGGAATTCGCGACAGTTAATTTTGCGATCACTGGCGTTGATTGTTGAAACTAAGATGGCGGTTAACCCCTTTTTCTGTTTGTGTTTAAGAAGGTTAACCCTAACAAACCCCTATATGACTGAAAATGTCACTTGTTTGAAAGCATGGCTGGTATGATAACGAGGACTTAATCTGAACCTGTAAGTTTACGGCTTTTTAGTCGCGTGGAATCTGTTAAGTTGTACAGTATATCGGAATACGCGATCGGTTGGTCATATGGTACAGCTGTACATCCTGTGGTCATTGCATGTCTGCTTAGCGTTTGCCTCAGCATGCGTTGTTTTCAGAGAAATCCAACAGTTGAATAAGACTAACAGGTGTTGATGCATTAACGGTAGTCACGAAATGTAAAGAATTCGTTTTGTAAAGTGACTAGGTTCCGCTTGTACGCCCAGGGTCCTTGTGCTCACTCAGATCACTGGTTAGGAACGTTATCTGAAGTGGCTGTGTCCCGCTATCAATGATGTAAGTTTCTAGGTGTTTTCCTGGTAATTTTTATTCTTAGATTTTCCGGTTTACTTTCGAAGTGGACGGCGGTTTGCGCCATAGTACCTCGTGATACTGTCGGCAAACTCTTGGAATTGATCAGAATAATTTAAGTTTCGTGGATGAAATCATTCGGTTGAGTACACTTTGCCTGAAAGCCAGCAGTGATTAGCGTCGTTGGTCTTAACATCCAACTAAAGTCTTTCCGTTTAATACAGCTGACATGGTGTTTTGCAGCAATTACCGCTTCGGTGATGCCTTCACGGTGGGCCTGGACCTTGACGTGGTGTGATGGCTTGCGCATCTCAATGACCTTTTGGGCTAAACTGGATAGAGTTACTCATACTAGACAGGCCAACAGATAGAGGTCTGACAAACCAGTCTCCTGGTCTTCCAGGTTAGGAGTTGGAAGATGGTTGGCATCTCTTCCCGAAAAACGTACCATTTTTGGTACACCGCCACCCACCCGCTGCTTTGCGGTACAGGCTTTTGAACCAAAGGCTTTGGTTGAGAACCCTAATCGTTTTCTTGTCTAAGTCTGGGCGTTCTGGCAGTATCTCAGTCTACACACAACCGTGAATCCTCACAATACAAACAATTCCATACTGCATCGGCCCTCTCGCAGTATAAACCGGGTCGCTCTAACTGCTGCATACAGCAGGGTGGATACGCGAAAACATGCTACTGCTGACCCCTCTCCACTGTCCTATCAAATTTAGCTCTCAGGCCAATTCTGATAACTTCTCTGCAGGTCCCACAGCAGATATAATTAATCGTAGAAACACTGTGCCGATAAGTCCCAGCTCTCGCCACTCAGTCTCATACCTCCCTCGTCCTGTGCTTCGACCTAGAACGCAAATTAATATAGGTGCTTTCAACGTTCGTACTCTAAAACAGATAGGTCAACAGGCTGCTCTCACACGAACGTTAGACTCGCTACATATTGATGTTTATTGTATCTCGGAAACTAGAATCCACGAGAGTAGTCAACGTATGGAATTAACAGCACCCGCACTTTCTACTCGATACTGGTTATACACTTCAGGTGACTCCCCGGCCGCCGTTACCAATCAGGCTGGGGTAGGTATGGTTCTCAGCACGATGACCGCAGACGCACTGACAGATTGGATTCTTGTTAATAGTAGACTTTGTGCTGTCCGCTCTCATCCGGTCGACACGTGGTTCTGATATAGTCGTTCTGGCTGGAGATATGAACGCCCAGGTTGGCCGCATTGGTGAGGCCGAATCTCGTCTAGGTGGCATGTTTGGGATAGCATCACATCGCTCGGACAATGGTGGGCGACTATTGCAGCTGTGCACTGAGTATAGGTTGTTTGGTTTAGTCAGCAATAGTTTTAGGCATCGTTGCTATACTTCGCGCCCTCCCTCTCTGAGTCAGACCTGGTCTCAGATAGACCACATAGCTGTTAGTTAAAGATGGCAGGGTTCCATTCAGGACTGTGGTTCTTATTGGAGCACGTACCTGGATTCAGATTATGCACTGGTACGTTGTTTCGTACTCACTTTTACTGATCAACGACCTCGCCGACAGTAACGATTGGCTGTTGAGAAACTGACTGTACCGTCGGTAAAGGATAAGTATCAAACCAGCGTAGAAATCTGCCTTAGTAGTTCTCACTTCAGAGATCCTGATTGCTGCTGGACCCAGATCACACAGACCATTTGCGAAGCAGATACATTAGCATGCGGCACGGGGGTACAAGGAATGAACAAACATTGGATCTCGGAAAAATCCCTGGAGTTGTTAGAAGCCAGACAGAACACCCCTCCTGGCAGTTCATATAACAAGTGTAGGAGAGATGTCCGTAGGAAACTGAAACAGCCTAAAGGCTGATCGTGAGGCTCGGTTATTGGGGAAAGTTGAGGAAATGGAGACGACTTTTGCTTCAGGAACCACTGGCGAACTGTTTATCCTTTTCCGTGCCACTGGTTCCGGGCGACCGTCTGTCAGTGAAGCTATCAGTGAGACAGATGGCACATTCATCTATAACAAGTCTAGAAGGTTAGAGCGGAGGGTGGAACACTTTGAGGGTCAAATTAACTGGCCTCCTGCTTCTACCGCGTTGTCGCCACAAACTTGTAATGTAGTGCCCTGGTCGGTAGACTTGGAACCACCCACTAGGACTGAGGTCCGCAATTGCATTGCGGCTCTCAAGCGAAATAAGACTGCTGGTCCAGATGACCTCGTGCCGGCACTTTTCAGAGAAGGGGAAGAGGCATTAGTCGAGGCTTTGACTCATTTGTTTCGATTTGTGTGGACGACGGAAACTATCCCCCAGAGTTGGGGTCACTCAATAATGGTATCAGGAGCTCTTGCGAAAACCACAGAGGAATTAGTTTGACCCCAGTCATTTCTAGGGTTCTAGCATCCATTATACTTCGCCGACTAACCGCAGCTCGGGAGGTAAAAATTAGGGAAGAACAGGCAGGGTTTCGCCCCGGGCTGGGATGTGTAAATCACATCTTCACTCTTAGTCAAATTCGGAAGCAATGTCATGTATATCGCTGGCCAACAATTGTTGTATTTCTCAGCTATAAAGGTGCGTTCGATTCAGTGGATCGATCTACACTTTTAGAGTCCCTCAAACGCAGAGGTGTGCCGACTAAGTACGTGAACATACTGTCGGCACTCTATTCCCAT
>QNGE01003655.1:58250-78714 GCA_008508345.1 Paragonimus westermani | reverse complement strand
CGACTGGTGCACCTGACCCAATTGTCCAGAAGTGATCCATATTTAGTGTTANGACCCAATTGTCCAGAAGTGATCCATATTTAGTGTTAGTGTTACACAGCTCAGCTCAAAGAATGTTAGGGAGATGAACACGCACGTATTTGCCGATAATAGGAGAACTACTTAAACCCCAATCGCCGAACTAAATGAAGTGCACGATGATTTGAGGAGACAAATGCCAACCCCAGGGCGATACCACGACAAAGGAGCCCGCCAACTACCGGTTATACAGGTAGGCGACAAGGTATGGGTACACTGCGTTCCAGAAAACCCAGGGCGATGAATAGAGGGAGTGGTAGTGTGATACTGCGGTAATCGGTGAAACGAAATAGATTCCGGAGGGTGTAATGAACAGGGGGAGTCGGTTGCATTTGTGAAAACGAATAAAACCGGATGAATAGCTCCTCCTCAAAGAGAAGAAAGTATCATCATGAACAAGGAGTGGATTATGTCGGGAATAAAGGAAGGGTTGAAGGGTTTGGATCGGACAAACGCCTCGATACCAAGTCAACCATTGTTTCTTAGGAGGCTACTGCCAATCAACGTCGAAAACGCGAATAGACTGTTATGTCAGCGCGAGGACCAATCAGCACGGCACGCTGCTCCAGCATCGGATTTTTTATAATGAGCACCGATGCGTCACGCGTTAAAACAATCCAGCTACAGGCGGAGTCGAACCGGCCAATGAGAATTCGAAGGCGTCAGCACCAGTTTTAATTCTTCATTTTGCTAATGCGTCCAGTCCGTAAAATAATCAACAGAATCTGCATAAACTTGCTTCATGCCACGAAGACTGACTTTGGCCTTCGTTCCGGAGAATAGCATTTTTAACAGGTGCAGGATTTGAAAGAAGGCAATATGCGCAGTTTTGTGTGATAGGAATACCTAATGGGGAGGCCTAATCGGGTATTTTCTGAGCCGCGTGATGCAGCCTCAACAGACTACTTGCGTTCCGAATTATTAAGAGGTGTAATTTTCTGCTAGGCCGTCTGATGGGTTTTGGGTCAGTAGCTATGACGACGGTTTTTGTGAGGTTTCAGTGTCCTCAAAATTCGTCCCCGTGCTTTGGGCGTCTACCGTTGGAATGACCCTGCTGAAGGTGTCGCCGCGTTTCTATAACAGCTACAGTGATCTGAAGGGATAATTCAAGAGCAGAAACCGCGACCTTAGTCTTCATTTGTAGCTTCCGATCTGCCATGATTTGTGACATACTCTTAATCCGCTGCTCGTGTCTCACTCTCCCTTGACGAGAGCTATTGGGAGACAAGCCCTTCAGATGGGCGTTGGTGGACTTCAGAGCCCCCGTTTTCTTCCACCACTGTGTCAGAGCTGGACGGGGCTGGAATGATTACAAAAAGCCAAGCGACGTTTTGGTTATTTTGCCGTGCAGCCTGCCTGTGTGTACGAGGTTTGTGACGTACAGTGAGAATGAGGACCCTAAAACTGGCTTAGCTAGATTGGTTGGAGGATATGTTGTGGGAGTAGCCACATGACTCAACTGTTCTTTCTCTGGTAGCTTTCTCTTCAATTTTTGTTTCCGCCTCCGCATTGTCTGTAGTTTCAGGGCGACTGCCGTCTTGGTGATCAAAACACCATGGAGATCAAGCACTACATACTCATTTTGAGACTGAAGTCCCATTCTCATTTCAGATAGTTCGTTCTACTCCACACGAGAGAAACAGAAGGAGATACACAGCTAAGAAGAGCCCTGCATTCGCAATGGTGGGTTTTCTGCGTCACTCCATGTATCGTGGTGCGCGTGTGACTAGTCAGTGGCGAAGTGGTGTCATGGCTTGTGTCAAATCTGCAGCCCGTGCGGATAAGATTGAGAGACGGAGAGGATGGCTGCTTGTACTTATGTTCATTGGGACCAGCGCACCTGAAGTGACATCACTGACAATGATAGCACCGCATACCATTTTGTGCAGACATTTCACAACCATTTCGGCCGCTAACGTACGCTGCCTTGGACAGTGTCTGCTGAATCCCAGCGTTGCCAGACATAACACAAGGCATCGTTGATAGAAACAGGCAATACGCAAGATAAAACGGTTAGTTTTCAGTGGTTCAGGAAAAAACGGGGACGGCAAAACGGGAAAAGTCAGATATCAGGTAACCCAAATAATTATTTGGATAAGTTGGATTAAACTAATCCATTTCAACTCATTTAATGCAATTCGATACCGAATAACAGTAATCGTTTGCAACTTCTGATATACAGGGCACCGATGAAGCAGAAACATGGGTAGACAACGACAGCGGAGAAAGTTGAACCAAATTTGGAGTTGCCCGCGTGTGATGGAAATTACCCACAGGGAGTGAAATCTGCCGTTAGACGGTGATAAAATGAGAAATCATTAAATACCGGACGGTCTTTCTGTGGTATCGCCCAGGAATGTGAAAGTCATCGATTTCCATGACAGAGGGCATCAAGATATCCGAAAAGATGTGTCTTAGTCGACCGTAAATCGGTTTGTCCTTCATTTGGCGCCAAGAAAGAAATTAGCGATGGTAGATACTGTGACGGTAAAAATGTAGTATCTTGTGAAGAATTTTTTCTTTCGTTATTAATATTCGACCGATGTTATCTTATATTCCATTTTAGGTTATGGTTTATTCACAGGGCTTTAAAGATATCTTTGAGGATCGCAAATTTGCTAGCTTCAGGGAGTTCAAAAGTTGCTTAGATAGGTACATGAAGAATCACAATGTTCTGTATGTGCTTGGCTCAAGCGGGAAATCCGGCAGTGGACGCTTGAAATATGATCATGTGAGTGTGATTGCCGTTGGGTTTACCTGTTAGATGGCGTTCCGTTGTATAAAACACAAGCGACGTAAGAGCGAAAGCCGTGGAGTACGACGTGTTTAGAGAGCTCAGTTCAAATATTTCCCATTGTACAGTTCCCGCGATACATGCTGCCAATAACGCTTTAACGTGGTTAGGAGAAATACCGTGTTGGTTGTTAGCTCTTTCACATTGGAGCACAACCACAGCCTAACTGCCTTGCTGTACGATGCACATCCAAGGATTCGTCGGCTCACAGACAGTGAAGTGAACAACTCGAGACATCTTTTCGAAAACAACACGCCAAATGCTGAGTTAGAGCAGTGTGCTGCGGATGTTTATGGCAAGTATATAACTACCATGGATATTTGCAACATCCGTCATCGATTGAGTTAGTGTGCACTAATGTAGCAGAAAATCTATCACAAATTCTGGATCATATAGAGAAAAACGGCGTGCTGCGTCTCATTAGAGACGACAACAATAGGTACACGCACATATGTTTCGCACGCAGAGAGCATGTGCAGTTATTCAAACGGTTTCCTGACGTGGTAAACATCGATGCCACCCATGGGACCAGCCGCCACAAGTAGGTCCTCCATCACCTCACATTCGCCGCTGCATCCTGAAGCTGTAATAGTTCCTCGTTACAGACGGCGTGGGTCATGGACGACCCGTAATGTACGCCTATGTACGAGAAATACGCATCCCTGCATCATTTGTTCGAGACATTCCGGGAGGTTATGGGGGAACACAGGCGTGTCAGAACGTTTGTGATGGATGAAATGGCGGCCCAAATGCGAGCAGCACGAGCAGTCTTTGGATGCGACATTATTTTATGTTACTTCCATGTTCGGGATGCTGTGAGGAAACAAGTAAGTTGATGTAATGAACCTCATAATCACCATCCAGACTGATTCATTCAGAAGCCGGTATTTGTTTCACCGCGTGGCTACTTGCAATAACTCTGAAGAGTGAGTGATCACCTTTGTCTATTCATTTCTCAGGTTCAACCGGGATGTTGCAATAATCCGGCGAACAGACCCCAGCTTTATGAACTACCTCTCGTGCAATTGGCTATATATAAAGCCAAAGTGAACTACCCATTCACAGTTGGATGTTGTTCATTTCGGAAATCGAACAAACAACCGTCGAGACAATGCGAATGGGAGACTAAGGAATTGCACTCACCCAAGAGATCATTCGGCCACGGTCATTAGTAAAATTTGGTCCCACAGCGAGTGGCTAATGCGGGAGTTCGAGATGCAGCGCACCTACGGTTGAGACCATCGGGAGGTGGTCAGCGTAGAAGTGTACGTTAAGAATATACTTTCTCGGCTGACAACATTTGCCAGTCAGTTGGTGTTGAAGCATCTTTAGGGGCGTGCTCCCCTGCTGCACTTCAAACAGTTAGACGAGTTCAAGGTAATCGTACTTTATTAAGCATCAGTTGGTAGCTTCGAGTAAGTCACGATGACACACAGTATACAGTGAACATCAGTGATGGCACGTGCGAGTGCAGTTTCTATAACTCCATGTGGGTACCATAAATCCATATGCTGTCCGTATTCAAAAAGCGCTTCTATCCATACAGTACGTTGTTGTTAACTATGACCGAATTTGCTCTCTGCCGCTTCCCGATCCATCGACGATGGCTTGCTGAATACAATCTACCCAAAAGCAGAATGTTCCACCGAGAGATCACGGTCGCCGGCAGTGATGCATTTCAACTGGATTACAAAATATTGCATCACGAGTTAGCCAAGCTGCACGATGTAAACCCCCGGACAGGAAGCCGCGTTTTCAAGGCTACCATAGCTTTCACGCACCAGTCCATTGAAACAGCTAAGGCAGCCTTACCACACACAGACTCCCCCCTTCTTCCGTCGTGGAATGCAAAACAGCCAAGGTGAGAGAAGAATGTTCACGTGCGGGTGCCCTGTGGATATTGTGGTAACCCCATTAATACGAATGGTTATCGGTGCGATAGGGACCTGTTAATTTTTCATGTGGAGTGCACGAATAATGCTGACATCGCGCTGCCCCTTCCGCACAGGGCAGTTACAACCCCCCTCGTCAGGTAAATTATGATATCATTAACTATGCATGTTCAGTTGCATCGACCTCAAACACGCTACCAACTCCGACGTTGAAACGCAAACAGAAACCATGTGCAGCTCCACTGTTAATTGGTTATACCTCTGAAGATGAGTTTTGCGTTGTTCCCCACGCAAGCGGATCTAAGTGAAAGTGTTGGCAAATGACTACACAGACGTCACTGGCAAACGTAAGTGATACCCCAACTAACATGTTACATACGGTTTAACTGTAGACCAGCACACACAGCAGGAGGACTTCTACTGAAGTTGTACCAAAAGCATGCAGGCTTCCTGATTTCTGTCGGAATTTTCCAGATAATGATAACATGTGCATATGATGAACGTATTCCGACATTTCAGTATCGTGACGTTGTGACTGTGGGGTGCACCTAGGCTGACCGTCGAACGGTTCATCCCGAATGGCTTCATGCGGTACAGTACTTCAGTTCTCGTAGAACCTCATTGCTTTTCTGAAGACACGTGAAATTCCATCTCCTTGGTGGTCATGAAACTAAAAACATTTACCTATTTTTTGGTTACCTTAAGGCCAAAGCAGCTTACGCCGATTACGGTGAGCAATATATACACTGAGCAGATCTCTCCGGGTTTCGTCCGCATTATGTTTAGAAGTAATCAGCTGAAGCCTTATCTACTTACCCGCGACGCCTCGAAATTTCAGTGGTTTCCAATCGCACTTGGGGATGACCACAATGACCCAAACTTATCAACTGTCGGCACCTACTTCAAGGAATGAAAAAAGGCCTACATCTCAGAATTTGCATGGTTATAAATCATTGGTTGCTTATTCCATCTATCTACCAGATCGTAAAACTTCAGCTATCTCGTGGACATATTTCGCTATTAATTTAGCGCAAATACTTGGCGTCCTGTAGCGACTATAATAAATAATTCTTTGATGGTCGCATTCATTGTACATTTGCGATGATTTTGGTTTTCTACCTAATTTCGTTTTATTGAAACTACCCATTTTGTAACATCCGGCCCGGGGCTAAAAACACAACATTCTCCGTGCATCGTTAGCTTGACGTGTCCCCTGTACACAGTATTTTCCGGGGCCGGTAATAATACACGGGATCAACGCGCAGAAATTTGGCTTTTCATTGTGTATCGATTGTCGATAGTGATAACTGACAAGGTTTTATTTTGTTGGATCAGTTCCAACAATCGGGTATCTGACCACTGCCAATCGGTTCGTTCCAGGCGACCATCAACTAGTAACTGACAACGCACACAGTCATATCCACCGATGGGGATCGCAACTTCATTGGTCAACAAAGTGGGGCTGGCGATCTCAGGCTTTTTGGCTTTGGGAATATTCTTTACTTCAAGATAAATGGTTTCTAAGTTCAAAAGATGTCCCTCGATAATGCCTTTGATTCTTTCGTTAATTGCAGCGATCCGACTGGAGGACAAGTTATGCTCGTCCGTCACTTCTCTACGAAACGCCGTAGCCACGCCTTCAAACGCGCAATATGCTCAAGCGCGGAATCCACCCCTGTAGATCCACCTCGGACATGGCCATATCGAATGTGAACACCAGGAGATGTATGTCTGTCTCGTCTGAGCGACTCTGAGTGAGAACGCTCGAGAGCGGTTGCTTTGGAATTCTTCACGTTTACTTCGTAACGATTCGTGTGACTTGGACCGTTCGCCATAGGCTCATGCATTCCAGCCGACACGTCTCTATACTGTTCGGGTAGGCCACCACCCGGATCCCCATAAACCCCCGCAGCTGCAGCACCAACACTGATAGGAATGCGGATATTCACGATCAAATTGGTGAAATGAAGAATCTGTGCACAGACTGTACTTTCCTCTTGCGATTCCAATGTGGTCTGCACTTCTATCGAACGAGAGTGACCTGTACGCATCTCATCAGCGGCAATTTCCAGGGTGGACATGTTTGCCGTGTAAGAAGGCTGTTGAATTGAGGACAGAGACTTTTGCCTAGGGCATCCTGTAATAACTCGGCCCCCATTGGACAGTTGCATCGCTGACGAAACTGTGCTGGGACGCGATAACTATTGAATCGTTCGCTAACGATCCAAGTTCACACCGAGTCACGCGTAATCTGTTGATCCAGTAAATGCCTCTCAATATTCAACGACAGAGAATCTATCCTCGAAACGGTTAACGAGAAGGCGCTCGTAATAACTGGATTTAATACGGTACTAATTGAATCAATGTACAAGAAAATTGTCTCTCACCTCGAATGTGAAAATCCTCAGAAATCAAAGAAAGTGCCTGAACAACAAATTAACAACCAGGCACCGATCAACAATGGTGGACGATAAAACGGGTTGAGCTCACTCAAACAAATGGTCATTGGTTTGGTCAGAGCAAAACGACTGTTCATGCATCGAGAAACAACGAGAACCATAAGTTACTCAAGTGAAAATATGGAAGAAAAATGTCTAATTTCGGTATTTGGAAGTTTACATGGCTCGGAGTAAATAGGGGTAAGGGAAACGGTGGAAGCAGGTTGTGTAAGAACAAGGAGGAATAATGTATCTCATTTGGGGAAGAGAGTAAAGCGTAGGGCCACCTTTCAACATCAATCAAACCTCAGCAATATCAAAATAACGCAACAAACCTTGACAAAATCAACAATAACTGCTGTCCGTCAGCAGATAGAAATCGGTGCAGACCATGGTTCACCGCGTAAACAACAGTGACCGTCTGTTTTGGACTGTCAGAGGGGCGCAGAGCATCTTGCTTGGAGAGATGTAGGTACAACTGGCGCACTTGATTGTTCACGTGCTCATTTAACACATTCTCCCAGAAACTCATTTGTTCCCAGATTGCGTGTCGTTCTATTTGTTGGGCCATGATCGCATAATACTGTACGTTGTTGACTTCGGTGGTAAACTTTGTGCTCAGTTCTATCATAATTGAGGCGATTCCGCCGTATTCTGATTGACTCTCATGACACAGAGCCTCGTCCAAAAGATCAACAATCAGCTCAAATTGTTCCCAGGTGNTCCAGTTATTACGAGCGCCTTCTCGTTAACCGTTTCGAGGATAGATTCTCTGTCGTTGAATATTGAGAGGCATTTACTGGATCAACAGATTACGCGTGACTCGGTGTGAACTTGGATCGTTAGCGAACGATTCAATAGTTATCGCGTCCCAGCACAGTTTCGTCAGCGATGCAACTGTCCAATGGGGGCCGAGTTATTACAGGATGCCCTAGGCAAAAGTCTCTGTCCTCAATTCAACAGCCTTCTTACACGGCAAACATGTCCACCCTGGAAATTGCCGCTGATGAGATGCGTACAGGTCACTCTCGTTCGATAGAAGTGCAGACCACATTGGAATCGCAAGAGGAAAGTACAGTCTGTGCACAGATTCTTCATTTCACCAATTTGATCGTGAATATCCGCATTCCTATCAGTGTTGGTGCTGCAGCTGCGGGGGTTTATGGGGATCCGGGTGGTGGCCTACCCGAACAGTATAGAGACGTGTCGGCTGGAATGCATGAGCCTATGGCGAACGGTCCAAGTCACACGAATCGTTACGAAGTAAACGTGAAGAATTCCAAAGCAACCGCTCTCGAGCGTTCTCACTCAGAGTCGCTCAGACGAGACAGACATACATCTCCTGGTGTTCACATTCGATATGGCCATGTCCGAGGTGGATCTACAGGGGTGGATTCCGCGCTTGAGCATATTGCGCGTTTGAAGGCGTGGCTACGGCGTTTCGTAGAGAAGTGACGGACGAGCATAACTTGTCCTCCAGTCGGATCGCTGCAATTAACGAAAGAATCAAAGGCATTATCGAGGGACATCTTTTGAACTTAGAAACCATTTATCTTGAAGTAAAGAATATTCCCAAAGCCAAAAAGCCTGAGATCGCCAGCCCCACTTTGTTGACCAATGAAGTTGCGATCCCCATCGGTGGATATGACTGTGTGCGTTGTCAGTTACTAGTTGATGGTCGCCTGGAACGAACCGATTGGCAGTGGTCAGATACCCGATTGTTGGAACTGATCCAACAAAATAAAACCTTGTCAGTTATCACTATCGACAATCGATACACATCGTTTACGCAATGAAACAAAAAATTCTCACAGCATAATTGTCATATTTCATACTTCCTTAAATATTCCGTCCACAGTTACCCACATGATTTTTAAAACACACACATTAATGGTAAACTAACGACAGCATTCACTCCCTGCTGGTAAATTTAAGCCCCGTGTGTGGTAACTCATCCTTGAACGCAAATCGCGCGCGTTACAGCGCTTTAACGCTTGGGTCTGTGATGTGGATTTCGTGAAAATCGCAGTCCTACTTCCGTTATCATTCCATTGGTTGACTCTCATTTGCTTGAAAACCCATCATCCAAAAAATCTTACTGTGTGCTTGGTACACACTGTAATCCTCAAGAGTGGTGCCACACCCTACTTTCAATGATCGTATTTCAGATGAACAGACGTCTGCTGATACTGAGCAAGAAAAACCAACTGGATCGAGGAGCCTTAGACTCCTGCTTCGAACCCGTATATTAATCGTTGAAATCACTGAAACCCATTGAACTTATTGCGTCATTGATCTCGTTCGGCGGCAGTCCAAATTCGAATTGTTTCATTTTGCAGGTCCTCCGGCCCACTTGGGGACGCTAGGGATGTGGTCTGTCAGTGCAACTCGCTTCCGTGCCCGCATGCCAGAGTTAATGCGCGTTTCAAAAAGACTTCTTAATTTGCAAGAATATCAGTGTAAAAAGCTGATGTCCGATTATGATGTCAATGTCCAGCGCTTCATGATGGTCCGCAAACCTGCCGACATCGACGTCGTGAAAAGCACTTTCAAAGTAGCCTTCCATACGCTGAAATTTAGCTCCTGTAGGTTCGTGAATTTGTGATCAAGGCACAAATCCTTGCTGGCGGAAGAGGAAAAGGTGTCTTTCGCAACGGATTCAAGGGTGGTGTTCACCTCACTAAAGATCCTAATGTTATGGCTGATATTACACAGAAGATGCTTGGTAATTATCTGAAAACGAAGCAGACGCCTGAAAATGGTGTGTTGGTAAACAATGTGAGTCTGGTGGATGCCTCGGGAAGTATCCCTTTTTATGTGCACGCCTCTTTTTCAAGGTGACGTTTGATCCGAACGAGCTGTCTTGTTGGTCCCTATGCCGTTGCGTTCATTTGTTGACTACAGCTGTGAGTCTGAGCAGGTGGCATTGTGGCCAGAACCGCCGTTCATCCGGTCCGTTCAGTTTAGCTCACAAATTTACGGTCGTGCCACTAATTTCCATCGACCCCTCGGTGCCTTAAGTAGTAGGTGAAGATCGCACTTAATTTCCGTTGGTTAGGACAACTTCGTGGACGAAGGGACGCAGTTAAAGTGCTGTCATCTAACGTGATATGACTACAGTGGTTCAGTGTCTGGTCCGCTTGTGCCATACCGAGGGTCTTGGTTCACCGGGGGGCGATATGATTCTTGTTCCAGTGTCACGCGGTTGTCAATTTTTCTGAAGGGTACTGCTTATAAGACTGCGCTGCTCTTTGTGAACACTCAGTGCAGGAACAACACAACATGCAAAAGCAGGAACTTGTCCTTCGCCTACTATCTATTAACGGATGAGTTCTACGGCGTCTTAAACCACTTCTTACAGGAAGCAGTGGCTACCAGTGACGATGAACTGTTCCCGCGGGCCACCACTCTGTAACCGGAGAAGATAATTCGACAAGTGCTGAAGGTTCAATTTTAAACAACTTTTATCCTTCCCGTCGTCAAATTGGATTCTCGAGAGTAGAGATTTCCAGTGAGCCCTTCAGAAAAAGAGGGAGTGCTGGTGCACTGTCTCACTGGTCTCATGTGGGGCGGAAGGTGTAGTACTTGGGATTCCGCGCCTCAGGGTGTTTCTGTATTGGTCTGTGTTTTCCTGCAGTTTTCGATCTTCTGGCAACTTCGGTTTTTGAACGGACGTTGGATGGATAGTAGTCCCTCTTTGTCACATGAATGGCCTAAAGGATAAACATTTGTCACATGGATGCCTGTTAAATATCGAACTCAACCCTTGAGTGCCGTAGCCTGGGAACACCATGCTATTGTGTGGTAGGGCAATGTGGACGTAATTCAGATGGGGTCTTCGCAGTCATTGATATACTAATAGGTGAATGTCTGGGAGTTCGAGACGATACTTATACGTAAAGTTTTGGATATTTACTACGTTTTTCGTCGCTGTCCGTTGTAAACGCTTTAGCACATGTCTTTCTTGAGGCCACCATAATCTGTGTATTGAAATTGGTTTGAAAAGCTTTCTTGCCAGTCCAGAGTGAGTTCCGGTTTGCCTTGTGCAGTACAGCTGCTTTCTCTTAGTGATGTCAGACAGACGTTAGACGACAGCCATTTGCACAGGTCTTAACACTAAGCTTGACAATACTTACGGATGCTTGTGCCTCTTAAGGACGTTTCCAACTGGGCGGTGTGATAATCACGCTGACGGAGTCACTCATACCAGGTAGATCAACAAGCAGAGTTCTGACAAACGGTCCCTGGTGCTCCGGGTTGGGAGTTGAAAGAAGACTGGGATTTTTCCGGAAAACGTGCTGTTTTTGGTGCAGTCTTCCACTCATCGCCTTGTGGCACAGGCTTTTGAACCAAAGGCTTTGCTTGTAAACTCTACTCGCTCCTCTGTCTAGGTTTGGGTGCCATAACAGTATATCAGTCCACGTGCAACTGTGAATACTCACAATAATAGTTCCATACTACATCGGCTGTCTCGCATCATGAACCTTGTCGCCCCACCTGCTGCATATAGCTTGGTGGATAGGCGAAAACATGCTACTGCTGACCCCTCCAACACTGTCCTATCAAATTTAGTTCCCAGATACCCCCGACCACTTCTCGCGATTACTCTGTGGGTTCCACAACAGATACAGTTAATCATGGGGACACTGCCCACAAGTCCCATGTCTTATCATCCAGCCTCAGGTCTGTCATCCTCTGCTGGGGTTCGAATTAATATACGTGCTTTCAACGTTCTTACTCGAAAGCAGGCAGGTCAACAGGCCACTCTCACACGAACGTTAGACTCGTTACATGTGGATGTCTGCTGTATCTCATAAACCAAAATCCAGAACAGTAATCAACGTATAGAGCTAACAGCATCCGCACTGTCTACCCGATATTGGTTATCCACTTCGAGTGATTCCACGATCGCTGCTACTGGTCAGGCTGGAGTAGGTGTGGTCTTCAACAAGACAGCTGCGGCCGCATTGGTGGACTGAATTCCTGTTAACTGTAGACTATGCCGTCCGCTTGACCGGTTCTGTTAAGGCCGGCCGTAGACGCACGACTTTCACACATCTATTCATTGTCTGCTTACGCTCCTACTGACTGTAATGACGTCGGTGTCAGGGACGTTTTTTGCTGGGGTCTGGCCCCTCTCCTTCGGTCGACACATGGTTCTGGTAGCCATCCTGGCCATTCTGGAGATAGGAATGCGCAAGTCGACCACATTGGGCAAGCTGAGTCGCGCACAGGTAGCAATTTTGGGATTGCATCACATTGCTCGGATAATGGCGGGCGGCTGTTGCAACTGCGTGCTAAGCATAAGCCATTTTTAACTAGCAGGAGTTTTAGGCATCGTGCACGTCATTGTTATACTTGGTGCCCTCTTCGCCAAATCGGACTTGGCTTCAGATAGACGATATAGCTGCTAGTTGTAGGTGGTGAGCTTCTTTCAAAACTGTTGGTACCCTCATTGATGTCTCATCAGTAATGTTACGCAGGCTGACGAATTAGTTCTACTCAGGTATGTGAAAATGTTCGCGATCTCAAGTGGATTGTCTGCAGTAAAGAAGGTAAGAATGGAAATATCCTAGCAGCACCTTGCACTTTGGATGTGCGAAGTGAATTCCGTACAAACCAGCCCGATTATTCAGCTTTAATACAGTTATCTTGGCTTGGACGTCCCTGGTAGGTTTGGTATAGCGTCACATCGATCAGATAATGATGGGTGGTTGATTCAACTGTACGCTGAGCATAATCTATTTTTAACCAGCGCTAGTTTCAGGCCTCGTGCGCATCACTGTTATACTTGGCACCCGCCTTCTCCGAATCAAGTCTGGTCTCCGACCACAACCGTTATTTATAGGTGACGGGGTTCTATTCAAGGCTGTGGTTCCTATTGAGCACATACTTGGATTCACATCATGCGTTGGTACGTTGTCGTTTCGCTCTTACTTATGCTGGACAACGACCCCACCGATAGCAACGACTAGCTGTTGAGAAACTGGCTATACCGTCGGCAAATCATATGAACGGAACTCCCGTAGTTGTTCTCACTCCGAAGATCATAATAGCTGTTGGATCGGGATCTCAGGCCATTCGGGAAGCATTTACAGTAGCATATGGCACGGGGATACATGGGTTGAACTGACCTTAGATCTCGGAGAAATTCCTGGGGTTGTTACAACCCAGACGGAACATTCTTCCTGCTGGGTCACATAACGAGTCTAGGAGAGGTATCTGTAGGAAGCTGAAACATAGCCTTAACACTGATCGTGAGGCTTGGTCAGGGGAAAAGTTGAAGTGCAAGCCGCCTCTGCTTCAAGGAACACCGGCAAACTATTGAAGTTGATCCGTGCCGCTGGTCCCAGCCGACCGTCTGTCAATGAAGCTATTGGCGATACAGATGGTACACTCATCTATAATAAGTGAGGAAAGTTAGAGCGGTGGCCGGAACACTTTAAGAGTCAATTTAGCTGACCTTCTGCTCCTACTGTGTTGCTGCCGCAAACTTTCAATGTGGCACCCTGCTTGGAGCCACCCACTGAGACAGGTCCGCAATTGCATTTGGGCTCTTTATACGTGGTAGGTTTGCTGGTCCAAATGATCTCGTGCCGGCGTTTTCAAAGGTGGGGAGGTTTTAGCAGAGACCTTCGCTCAGTTGCTCAACCTGTCTGGACGACGGAGACCATCTCTCCGTGCTGGGGCCACTCGATACTTATTCCCATATTCAAGAAAGGTTTCAGGGTTTCTTGCGAAAACCATGAAGGAGTCAGGTTGATCTCGGTCATCATTAGGGTTCTGGCACCGACTGTACTTCGTCGACTCACTCCAGCTCGGGAGGCAGTAGAGGGGAACGGGCAGTGTTTCATCCTGGGCGAAGATGTAAGTCTTCATTCTTTGCCAGACTTTGTAGCAGCGTGGTGTACCAGCGAAAACCATTTACTGTTTCCTACATATAAATTTGCGTTTGGTTCAACCCTTCCGGCTGCGCTTTTACTCAAGATGCGACCAGACAACTGTGTTAACGTAAAGCAAAGATTTGCCAGGTTGTTGTTTGGGTTATCATCTATGACAAGCCATGAAACCTGTAACGCCGTGTGCGGCGTTGGTCAAGACTGTCCACGTCCACTGTGCTTATGGTTTTGCCATAGATAGCAGAGAATCATGTTTGTTGTCCGACGGTAACCTATGTAAGGCGAATGTGCCTGTTGTGTTACTTTACGGCCTCTAACCTTCGCTTTTCTGGGAAGAGGGCTTGTACATTTTTGAGTTGGCAGATAATGAATTTTTGCGTTTGCTCTGTCGATTCCCGTGCTACTAGCGAGTAAACAACAGGCATGTTAAAGAGGGGCCCCTGGTAGTAAGTGTGATGTCAGTATTTGTCCGATAATAGTCTCCTATCTTGGTGTTCCCTCCACTGGACACCCTGTGCGCGCATCGGGCTTATTTGGCGCGTGATACATATATGTGACACTACTTGCAGTATTACCGCCGATCCGTCTCAATTTTTATAACACCGTAATACTTGAAGTTTCCGATTCGGAACCGGGTACAGTTTAATTTATATCTGTGTACGCAGCACGTATCCAGGAGGATCATGATGTCTGGTGGACTCCACGTGTTGTTCAAACTACGTCTTCTGATAACGAGACGGTTTGAGATGGCGAATGATAGACTGTTTGCATTCCAAATAACTGTCCCACTTATAGTTACTTTCATTGACTTTATGCGCTGATATCTCTAGTATTGGTTGTGTATGCTTTCCCCTTGTGTACGCATTTAACATGAGCAGTTAGATGGCGTCACAAAATGTCCATCTATTTTGTTGTTAGCGGAGTTTACAGTGCGTTTACGCATTCAGTTCTGCTTTATAGATCAGAGACTTGACCCCTTCTCGTGGACGATGCACATAGACCCCGTCGTCCCCGCCAGTAAGCCTGCACCAAATGAAGTGACTGTGTGAGCAGCACAACAATCCATCGGTGCGTGTTTGGGAAGTGTGCAAGCCCTTGATCGGTGACATAACGGAAGTACACAGACTTTGCTCGTCAGGTCTCTTCTTTTGCTTCGCTATGCATTCGTTCTTACTTGTTACGCTACCACTTCATGGATTATTGTCAGTACCAACCTCAACCGGAGACGTACTGCCCACGGGTACGGCCCAAGCCGAAAATGATGATGGTGGAAGAAGCCGCGGATATAGAAACGTGGGTCGGGTTTCACAGAGATTGGTAGCTTGCACACCATTGACATCTGTTTTCGCCATGTCAACCGGCACCCTCAACCAAATGCGTCCATTGTTTACAGTTTGGAAGCCGAGAACGTTAAGTTACGGCAAATCCAAACGAACAAGCTATCCTGTTCTGAACCTGCATCGTATGGTGACCCCTATGCCTCTTATTATCTAGTCGCTTGCTAGCAGACAGTTAAGCATTAGTGTGAACCACTGATGTATTGCTATCTATGATGATGATGATGAGCAGGCACGAGCGTGTAGTCATGATATGGCGATGAGTAGGTGTTTGTAAAACGAGTCGAAGACGACGAGGCCTGCCAATGAAAATTACTACGCTGAACGACTGACAACCCGACGGTCCCGAAGAAACGTCGACGAATGTCTTCATTACTGACAATGTTCTTACGGTACGCGACTTATGCTTTGGGCACACTGGTTGTTAACCACGGACACTGAACATCGTCCGCCAGTGTGGATAGGGTTTCGCAACTGTTCGACAATGCTGCTCTTGCAGTCGTAGTGTACAGCCGGCGTTTAACAGAAGGACTAATCGCGCTAGTGTCAAAGCTGACGTAAAGTAGCAAACGCCTGCGTGTTAGCTGTACGACTTGTTGTTCAATCAAGCATCCCACCATCGTTGTGACTTCTAAAATACATTAACTTCCCCGCTACGTCCAGCAACTCGCCATCAACGTTAATGACCGATGCAGGCCTCTAACTCTTCCTGTGGTACCCTAGTTTGTAAAGTTTTGAAGTCCATTCTTGACTGACAGGACTGAATCCATTTTGGTCGTTCTGGACTTCCACCCTAAGTCCCAAGGTTTAGTAGGTAGACGTATTCCGGGCCACCTGAGTGTGTGTGTGTAATCGCCTGTTGACCCAGATCGCTCACTTTTGCAAGTGGTTCGTAAGGGTTAATGGTATCTGCGTGGTACACACTTTCGTACGTACTGTATGCATACTTTTCACTTCTGGCGGGCTATCCCTGAACCACTTAACGTCTTTGAAAGCGCGCACCACCGGAGAACGCTCGCCACCTTCACTGGATTTGCCGAGAATTTCATCTGTACGTCTCGTGCTTCTTATGTAACTGTAGACTTAAAGTTTGCCGAGATTAACTACTTGTAAAGTCATATTTTTGAGGAAAAATATACCAGGGGTCTGTGCCAATATTCTCGAAGTAGTTTACTGTATAACCCTTAGTTCAATTAAGACCTAGAACAGTCCATCACTGAATATCTAAAGTAAGGTATCACAAGGTTGCTTAATCTTTTTACGCCCAACTGTTGAACTGAACGGCTTCCTAAGGCTCTGATTAACTGCTGATGCAGTACTTTGAAGCTTAGAATCTACAATCTGTATCGTCGGACCATGATGCTTCACAAGCAGCCCAAGGTATCTTCAACAGAGTAGGACTCTCAGTTTGTTAGCTGGATATGATATTTTTGTCGGCAGAATAAATGTTCTTAATAGGACCGACAAGTGTTGATGCTTGCACTTGAGCTTGATAGTGAGCAGCTAAAAATTGCCGAGTTCGTCTTATTTGAGTTATTTTAGCAGCAGCAAATTGTTTGCCGGAATTAGATGACTCATGGTTAGCGGTTCCATTTTTATGTTACTTGTGGTGCCGACTTGCTCACTCTTTCTTTCGGATGGCTGGGCAATCTTCTTGTCTGAGTGATCAGTCCTCGCAGAGGTTTTTCCCAGTGTATTGTCGACTTCCAGAGTCTTCAAAATGCAATCTACCTGTGGTTGGAATGACGATTTGGAAACTTCGCTGATAGTCTCGTTTCGTAGTCTGCTTCGGCTCTGATTCATCTCACGTATGCCACGGCTGACTGCATACGTGAAAGCGATAATACAATGGCCAGTGTGTGACCTGAGTTGGAGGTATGAAATGTTTGTCGTCAGAGTAACACCTCTATAGGACGTTCTTGGTTTCGTGGCTAAGGTTCAGAAGACACAGATACCTCTGGTTAACAATGCTATTGGACATAGCTAAATCTCTTGCTTGGTAATGCTTGTGTTGTGAATCACTGTTCCCCAAATTAGTTTTTTCCTCATTTGTTTATCATTTCGGTTTGTGATCTTTGTCATATCGATTTCGATTATGCCCTTGCGCATGATGTCTCTCTCATTGATGTAACCTGTCATTATTTTGTGGTGACTTCCGGTAAATCTATCACTCGACAGGACCGCCGAATGTTGGCAGCCTTATAAAATTCCATTCGTTTTCATTTTTTAATGTGAGACTACACAAGAAGTATGATTGGCAGCGGTATCTCGCACAGATGTGCGATATACGATTCGCGAGCACAGAGTACGGAACGTAGCCATACCCAAAACTCCAGGAGAACGCGAAATACCCCTATTTTCGACTGAGAATTTATTTGCTTCCTAATTAGAGGTAATATAGCAAGCTAACGTCTGCGTATATATAGATTTTGGTTGGTCCTGAAGAATCCTACCTTAATTGATGCTGTGAAACTGGGATGAGCCAGTTAGAGGACAAAGAGGAAACACTTGCCAGGTTTCGGCACGTTATGGCGTGGAGAAATGTTTTTTTAATTCCGGGAAGAAAAATTTTTGGGGTGAAGACTTTCGCCAACTCTGTCAGTAAATAAACGGTGTAATGTCCAAAATACAAAACTCGATCTTCATTGCTATCCATTACTTTACTTTGGTTATCTCTCACGTTACGACAGGTGATGTTTAGCTCATTCTGTTCCTCCAAAGTTTATGAAGTGTAATACAGGTTCGAAGGAGCTGTTTGTTCCAGCCGGGTATATTTCGCATTCAATGACTGATAATTTCACCATATGATGTATATATGCAATTGTTTGTATATGTATACGTGGTAGTACCGCATGCATTTTATACCGTATACGTGTCCAACGTGCTTCACTGTCGTCTGGCAGGTGAAGAAGTGGTTCTAGACGAAGGGCCGGCGTGCCCCCGTGGATGTAGGGCGTCTGTGCCCCCATTCTTTCAGATGCGTCAGTTTGTGTCTGACGACGAAGTGACCTTTCACCAAACCGTAGAGTAAACCGGGCGCACACTAGTGCGTAATCGAAATCCACAGTTGCTCCAGATTGACCTGACAGCGACGCCACCCATAGCTGAACGGCCGTTTGGTCAACCTGTGTCCACATTTGGCTCCATGACGGAGATCGTCAGGTGGTACGCTGACGTCCAGAACGTCGAAAATCAGTACTTGCTAAGGAAAGACCGTTGTCCGCACTAGGCTGCAACAAACGTTCACATACCGTGTAAATATGGGCCACCCACATCACGTTCATCAACACCTAGCCCGCTTATTTGAGTGTTCACATCTCCAGCCAATATCCGGTCGCCGCACGGTGTTCAAAAGCTTTGTGTGTTGCTGGTAAAAACCGTCTTTGATTGTGTCTGGACGACGGTCTGGGAGCATATGCCGCAGCGGCAGTCAGGTAACGTGTGTGGTGCTTTAACCATGCTTTCGTGGTTGACAGCGTGAAGACGGCCGTTTGCGGCTATCCAGTTGAGCAGCATCTTCACACTTGCCCTCAGAGCAATTTCAAAACGGGCTTGGCCAGTGGCTTGTGCCACAAAGTCTGCAGGCTAGCACACATTGTTCGCGCGTGGTAGAGTGGTTAACGGAGGTAGAATTTGTATTGAACTAGAATCTTTAAGGTTTGTTTCAGTAAGACAACGAATATCGATGACGAGGGTTCTCCAAATTACTTGCCGGAGCTGCCTGCTTATCTGTTTGCATAACTCTTCGAACATCAAAGGTGGCAAGTTCAAATTGTGTTCAGGGAGCCAGCAGGCTATTGTGTCCTTCGGATAAAGGAATGTTTGTATTTGACTCACCATATTCTTGGCTATGACTTCTGCGACGAGCGGCAAGTGAAGTCTCAAATGTGAATCTGGAAACGCGGCTGGGGGTCACCAATTAGTTGTTCAACAGATGCGATGGAAACGAGACAAATTGGTTTGCTGTAGTACAGTGTGACATTGGGGCCAGAGAGTTGTGACGAAGAGGCGTGAGAAAATCCGCAGTTGTTTACGCACAAGTTCATAGCTGTGGAGTAGGATACTTCCCGGTTACCTAAGCCGAAGAAGAGCGTTGGCTTGAGAGGCCCTTGGTTCAGAAGTAGCTCAGCCCATGAGGCAGTGGGGCTGATTATCAGGTTTGCAGTCCATTGAAAGTCAGTAGTGGTTCGGTTCATACGCCTTTCGGATGTGATTCTTCCATGCAGGATGCCCACTGTCGTTATGCGTCTTTTAGCCTTGAGAAAGGTGCCTGGCTGCTGTGTCATCATTACTACACTTTTTACTAACCAGGTTGACTATTCGAGCCTATTTTCAAGCTGCATTTCTCCGGAGTTGCTGAGTAGTTTTTTTTACTACAATTTCGATACCAGGTGGATAGATTTACTTTGTGCACGTATATGTAGTACCTAACAAAAGAGTTCGGTTTTCTCGATCATGATATACTATTACTTTTAGTGATCATGTGCGCATCACTGCTATACTTGTCGCCTTCTCTCGGAGTCAGACCTGGTCTCAGATAGACCACATAGCTGTTACTTATAGGTGTCGGGGTTCCATTCAGGACTGTCGTTCTTATTGGACCACGTACCTAGATTCAGATCATGCGCTGGTACGTTGTCGTTCCGTATTCACTTATGCTGAGCAACGACCCCACCGACAGCAGCGGTTGGCTGTTGAGAAACTGACTAGACTGTCGATAAAGCATAAGTATCAAACCAGCTTAGAAACCTGCCTTAGTAGTTCTCACTCCGAAGATCGTGATCGCTCCTGGACCCAGATCACACAGGCCATTCGTGAAGCAGGTGCTGTGGCATGCGGCACGGGGGTACATGGAATGAACAAAACATTGGATCTCGGAGAAATCCCTGGAGTTGTTGGAACCCAGAAGGAACATCCCTTCTGGCAGTTCATATAACAAGTGTAGAAGAGATGTCCGTAGGAAACTGAAACGTAGCCTAAAGGCTGATCGTGAGGCTTGGTTATTGGGAAAAGTTAAGGAGATCGA
>QNGE01003655.1:29753-51528 GCA_008508345.1 Paragonimus westermani | reverse complement strand
TGGGCTGAGATACTGCCAGGACGCCCAGACCTAGACAGGAGAACGATTAGGGTTCTCAACCAAAGCCTTTGGCTCAAAAGCCTGTACCGCAAGGCAGCGGGTGGGTGGCGGTGTACCAGAAATGGTACGTTTTTCAGGAAGAGATGCCAACCATCTTCCAACCCCCAACCTGGAGGACCAGGAGACTGTGGTTTGTCAGACCTCTACCTGTTGGCCTGCCTGGTATGAGTAACTCTGTCCAGTTTAGCCCAAAAGGTCATCAAGATGTGCAAGCTGTCACACCACGTCAAGGTCCAGTCTCATCGTGACGTTAAGGTCCTCGAAACGTCTGAGATCTCTTTCCAAAGTGTCATCCACCACAGAGTGGATGAAACAGTTCCTTATTATTATGGCATACTTCAATCAACCAAGTGTTTTTTGTTGAATGCCACTCATTTGGCCAGTCTCATTTTTACTGGGCTTGGTGCAATTTCGACAGTCTCGGCATACTGAATTTCAAATACTGTTGATTGTTTGTGACATGGAAGACAGACTGGTAGGTCATTCTCCTTCCTTGTAAACTTAAACAGGAAAGTACGCGTGTAGAGATTTGTGTGTGCCATTTGGCGTTCGTATACTACAGGGTAATGTTAATTCAGTCCACTAGAATGTCCCGTCCGATGTTTCTGGTTCACGCCGTGCGGTGCATGATCTGCGGGACCTTGTTATGGGGACATTTATTCCGAATATCGTCCTTAAAAATGGCCGATTTTAATTACATTTGTCCATTTCTTCGTGTAACAGTGTAGTCCACGCTTCGGCCACCTTGGCTATTTTTTTTGATGCGTTGTAGTCGAGATCCCGTTAATACAGGAATGGAGGCCAAACGAGTTTCATCATGGTGTGATCACAATACGTTTTATCCGAAGCGATTAGTCGACGTAAGTGGCCATTATGCGGATTTATGACTGATGTTCTTGATAAAGAGCAGCTATCTGCTATTGCTCATCGATCAAATTCACAAGAGATGTGAGTTCGCTGTGATTGTAGTTGACACATGTTAACTGCACTTGATGACAGATTGGGTTCTACATCATTTTTCGCGAGAAAGCTGACCTTTGTCGAACGAACGTTCCAGGTTTGTCAACCGTGCATAAAGGGCATTAGTTGCATTTTTATCTCATGATGCTGTTGTGTGTTTCGTTAGCAGAACGGTGCGTGCCACTTGCGTTCAACGACATGAACCCTCGTTTTATTTCTTTTATCATCTATTTAAAAGACGCTACGAAAATCGCATTCTACCGTATCAACCCCGTCCACAGAAATGATCACTGTGATGCGCCGGCGACCGGTCTGTCGTGCCATACAAACACGTTTCCCGGTTGACAAAGAGAAAGAGATTTTTTCAGATATTTGCTTATGATACAGTATTTGTAGAATGCATTTGATAGATGAGTTGAACCTTAGGTACTCGCCGTAATGTGTTGGTCTGCGGTATACAGAACCAGCGATTGTCTCCTGATTTGTCATATATTGCAGTTTGTCCATCGAAGTCCACTGTGTTTTAATCAAGGGAAATGGCGGTTTTAGTTCGTTTTGACACAACCCGACGGTTGTCTTTGTTTTTTCAGGCGTGAACCACACGTTTACCTTATTCCATTGCTTAAAACCCAATATTCGTGAAATATTGGAGACCATTGCTATTCTCGGTTTAAGGTTTTGTAACTGTCAAAGGGACTTTTCCATTTCGAACCGTCAAGTTCTGGGGAGTTTGCATACAACTGTCAGCCGTATAGCATTATGGTAGCGATTGGAATTTTGCTTTTTAGACTATTCCCAACTGAATTTGATTCTGTTTTTGTCACAGGCCATTCACACTTCACATATGCTGCTTCAGGTTACTGGATTATCCTTCTTCTAGTTAACTGGAATCATAGATGTCATCTTCGACATGCTCAAGATCGCATTGATTCCAATTATGGTTGCTTAGTGCACATTATCGTAGGTGCGAACTGATTAGGGTCGACCGAAGGGTTGAGAAATTGTTGAACATACGCATATGCATGCATTTGTACATTTTTGTCTCTGTTGTATATATATGTATCACGGCTTGGACTAATGTTGACCCTGACAGCGTTTCTCGAAAATGCAGCTATTCAATAAACGCAAGAATGCGAGAGTGAAAATCAGCAAGAACAATTAAAATTCATGTGGAAGACAATGGGAGAATAATAGGTTTGTCGTCAGTTGCAACACACTACCGTAACCGAATATGTTTCGACCTGGCTGTATGGGTGATCACACAGCCCTCATCCTAGTGGGTGGTACCTCCTGATCTTGCTCATTTACGCCATCAGGGCTTTCATAACCTATGACCACATCTGCTCTCGACCACTTTGTGCTTTCTTTCAATCATGAGTTCAGTGTGTGGCAGATGAGTCATAAAAATGACCAAGATGATCATCTGTCAACACAACGATGCTGCAGGGAGGTTATTAACTTAAGATGTCTCACTCGGTACTACTCGCTAAACAATCCAATCTGCTGGGCGATGTGGGGTGTTTTTTTTAGAGTCCCGCTTTTGGCTGATGCCTGGACAAAAATGGTAACTGTTATGTCCCTGAGTTGTTGAACAGATCGGCTAATTGTATAGTCAATCACGCGACTCGAACTCAGAAGACAAACGAGTTTTGATGGAATGTTTATAGGATGGAAACAAACTGGGTGATGAACGGCCAGAGAGTGGTGAGATGGAATGGTTGGTCGACGATAAAGGAAACACCAGTGATGAGTTACAACGCAGATAAAAAAGTAATGTAAAGGTGCTGCAAATTAATACAACTGTTTGTTTTGTAGCTGTCCACCTAACACTAATGCAGACTAGCTCGGTTTGATGATGTACTGAATAGTGTTGTCTGCCTATTGGTGGAAAATGAAGTAGCGGTTGAAAAAGTTGTTTCGCGCTCATCTGGTGAGTTTGGGTCCAAATAATTCCGTTTGTTCCCAACCCGGTGCGAACTGCCCTCTTATTGATCCTGTCAGTAGACGATCACCTTGTAATGAATTTTCCTCTTCCGATTCTTCCTGCGTATGAACCCCCGTGTTTTTGAATGGCAAGGCCTTATCCATACTGTCTTTGTGGAGCCAATCCACCGTATTGTTCGAGGTGTATGTTTACAATACTCTGGAGCGAATTAGGAACTGAGTGACCGATTACTGATAGGCCGTCGTGTGAACAGGACGTACAGATACTCGTAGCTTTCTCGTCCAAGTAAACATTTTGGCTGGCTTCTTTTGAAAAGAAAGCACTAGATTTGAGTTTCTCTTATGTTAACTCACGATTTTCCCGTCTTTTCCATAGTAACGACTTCAACTCCGACCCACCTTATTGTGAGCCGGCCGTGTTGATTCTCGTCCTATTGTGCTCTTACTGGGCACTACGGAATTATATCTGTTCGTCTAGCCCTACTCACTTGTGGGTCTGGACTTCCTGTTATGGTAATTCAGTTGAGCCTAGTTTAAAGTCAATACCTTCGCTTCATGGTTGCACTGATCGGGACCTAGATTCTGATCAGCTCAAGGTTACGCAATACTGATGACATCCAACAAGAACGAAAGTCGATTCTACTGCTTCTTTTCGGAAAGTAATACACTTAAATGTGTACTTGAACGCGAAAGATTTTATCCGCTATGAGTGATGCTTAATTTACATCGGTCAAAAATCCCTATCTCCCCGTCAGTGATAAACGTCATTATTACACCAGTTACATTCTGTTAGTGTGCCTAATTGATCTCAAGATCCCTTAACTTGAAAACAACGTGGATTTTATCGTATTTTTCATAATAATTTTACTCCTAAGCTGTGCTGTCGCTATAAGTTAAGCACTTTGTTTGGCTTATTCTTTCAGTCGCAGCTGCCGTGTTGTTTTCCGAGCAGTTTTCGATAAATCTGCTTTTACATATACCTATGACAATTCGGTTAACCAGTGTCTCTTCCATTCGCCTCTTCGCAAAACTTTTAATCTTCCGAAACAAGAGATATCATTCGACCCTTCTAGGGCAGGATTTCTTTCATCGATCTTCTCGTGTTGCAAAGTTGTGTCTTACAGATATGCTCTACAGATGGTTTGCTTGTTATTTTTGTTTTGTAAGCTAATCGTCACCCGTACACATTGTTCGTCGGTTTTCATTCCATGCCTAGCTCATTTCTAGTAACTCGTTCTCATTCAGGTTAGGTAAACTCCCCACCTATATTACCTGTTGGTAGGTCCATAAAGAATGTTCCCCAGACACATTTCTGGCACCGGTAAACTGATCACGTTCTCTCATATATTTGGTCATAGCTGTAACATTCTTTCTGTCTTTTATTGTTCCACGCATATTCCCTGTTTCATTTCGTATATCAGGACGTTTCGTTCTGATTAAATCGCAACTGGCATTCCTGCATCGTTTGTGTTACCACACTTATCATACTATCATTGTCTATATAAGCGAGTCATGAGTTGTTTCTATTCAATCCGTTGATTGTAGAATCTTGGGCTGCACTAGACATCCTTTTTTCATTTCTTGGACTATTTATCCAGATGCTCAATCTGACCGCATCGCAACATTCCTTGGTTTTGTACCCGGTACAAAACAGATGAAAGAAGCCTCAGAGCAAATCCGTCGGCTATATAAAATGTTCACCTCCTTAGATTGTTTGCAGGTAGGTACTCTTGATCAGCGCATTCCTTTAAATTGCTTTGGATCACTTTTTGATGCGTATAAATACACTACCCAACAAACGTGAACCATGATGAGTGTTGGGCAGTACTGACACTGCTCACTTTTTTGTGGGCAGCCTTTGTGACCACAACGCTTCATTGATGTTCTTGGTTTTATATCGAGTCCTCCTAGGGACTGTATCTGGCAAAATGGACAAGTGAAAATGTGTAACTGCTGACCGGTTGATCATATTCTGCTAGCTTTACTCGGCGGCAAATTCAGTGTTTTAACAATTCGCGACTCTCTCTATGTCTGAGAATTTTGTAATCCTAAATACTCATTGGTGCTCGCGTTGAATATTGTTCTTTGGAGTAAACGTTCTTGTAGCATGCGGTATAAGCGACCCGACCATTGCAAACTGTACAGTCTCGTTATTTGATAAACTCATCACGTTTCTGGTGCTTCTCGTAACAAACACTACCACACGACCGTATCTATTATAGACCTAGACGAGTTGACGAGATCACTGATAGACATACATTCCAAGTTTGCCTAAATCTTTGTGGTGAGCAGGTCAGAATAAATTGCATACATGCGCTTTAAGTCCACCCTCCCAGTGACAATTGAACGTATTTCAACTGTTACTGTTGGAGTTCTTCGAAGGCACACGTCACCACTATTCTTATCACCATCACCTTGACAATACTGCGATTTGTGGGTGTGGTACCATACGAGTAGATGGAACGGTTCCCAATCTGAAGCTGCTTGCCTGCGAGCGCCTCGGTGGTGGTGTGGTACGTTGCATGTACGAAATGCATTTTATGTTGTATGACCGTTCAGTTTAGTCATCACGATCCACCTGTCTTTTGCCCAGGAGCTATGTCATTTCATTCTCATATTCCATATCGACTAGTCTCAGACCATCCGAATACTTTTATCCTACCGTTTAGAATGTTATCCGTCAATCAATCAAATAAGTCACAATTACCTAGGGTCTGAATAGCAGGTGTTGTGGCTTGGACCACCGCTCACTTCGACAATGATGTGGATTAAATTAGAAAAAAAGGAGGAAATGAAAGAAGTAACACAAGACTAAACAGAAGAAGTGTGCCATTGACTGCAGTACACCGCCAGGTCGGACGGCGTTTCAAACCAGCGATCACGAAGGCCCTAGCCAGGTAGGTGGCACCTACCCACGTCGCTCAGTGGAGAGATCAGGGTCTTCATATTTCGTGGCCGTATTGCTGTTTAATCACCACACGGTTTTACCCAATTGTTGGTGGTACAGTAAAGGCTCAGCTGGCCTGCAGAGTACATGACCCCACTATGGTATAGGTAAGTTGAGTGGGGTGATCGTATATTTTTTTCGAACGACGTTCAAAGTGGTGTTGCATCTGACGACCTACTAAGACGTTAGGATGACTCTCAGATCAACTGTGCGACTTTTATTAACGTATTTTCCCCTTTTTATTTCATTTGTACAGATCGAAGTTAATCCATTCGGCGAAACCCCTGATGGTCAAGTAGTTTGTTTTGATGCCAAGCTGGCGTTCGACCAGAATGCCATATTTCGACAGCGTGAAGTATGCGAGATGGCTGCGGAAGTCGAAGCTGTCGAGGTTGCAGCTGCCGGGCCTCACAGTACAGTGGCGTTGGAAGCGGAGGCCACGCAATACGGTTTGAATTACATTGGAATGCCGAAGGGCAATATTGGTTGCGTTGTGAATGGGGCCGGTCTTGCTATGGCTACTATGGATCTTATTCATTATCACGGTGGTCAGCCAGCCAATTTCCTTGATCTCGGAGGTGGTGTTTCATCAAAGCAGGTCGAGCATGCCTTTAAATTGCTCACAAGTGAGTCTGCTGTCCCTATATTATGTCACGAATGTCAACCTTCAGTTGTTTAGGCGAACAGTTGAAATCTTCAAAACACCTTTTGGGTATGATTTATTTTTTTTGCTGCAGCCTGTTTGGTTTTTCTGTTTCAACGGTCACGGTTTTTCTTCAATTTTCAAACCAGTCCTTCTCAAGTTTATTTACAATTCTAATATGTTACTCGAATTGCCCATATTTTCATCATCATCATAACAGCCATGAGTCTGACCAAAGGTACTGTGGCTCGGGCGACCGCTCAACTCAACAGTGACGTGGAATATTCTTCATTTGTGCAGTAGCTCGGCTTGGACATAGTTGTCTTCCACGAGCGTGAAGCATGTCCTGCTTCGTCTCTAGCACTCTTGTTGTATGGGTTCAAGAAATCTGACAATATTGTGCCTAGCTGTGATCCTGTATGTTACATGACAGCAAAAGTCACCTCATGACGTATCATGCTACATTTTTGCCGCATGCTGTATTCTAGTGTGCGATGAATTATATTTAGAAGTCTATGTTGAACGAAACTTCCTGATTGTGCCGAGGTCAGTTACCGTTTTATTGTCTGTTTCATTCGGACAAACTGATTGGTTGGCTCTGTGCCAATTAGTACACTGTGTTCATGTTTCCCTATTTTCAAAGCCCACAAGGAATGCAGTTGCACTTTTTATATCCGGATTTGTACACGTCAGATCATATCCGGATGAAGGCATCACACATTCACACTGCTCAACGTCGCACACATTATGCAGTACTTCTGTCTACTGGAATAAATTGTCTTTGATTGCAGTTGCGTACTTGCCTGATCGGTGGTTTATTCGCACGACTGCCCTCCGAAAATACACCCACGGCGCCTATGGCCTGCGTGTAAATCAAAGGGCAACATAACAGACACCAACAGTCTCACCTGATGGTGCTATATTTCTGTCAGTCGTGTTTGTCCAACCTGTGACTTGTTTGAAGTAGTTTTTTTCCTGCTCTATTAGGTTCATCGTTTTCCGTAGATAACTCATCATCATCATAACATCCATGTGCCTGACCAAAGGTACTGTGGCTCGGACCGCCGCCTACCTCAACAGTGACGTGGAATATCCTAGAAGGGAACGTTACTAGAAAGGTCAACAAATATTAAAGAAGACTAAGCGGATGAACTAGAAATGGTATGGATACAGGTACGCCATTAACTGCGACACATCGCGATCTCGGATAGCGTCTTTAACTAGCGGTTTGAGTGATCACGAGAACCCCATCCGGGCAGACGATGCTTGCCCAATTTGCTCAATCGAGCAGTCAAGGTCTTCATATGTCGTGACCACGTTGTTGCTTGACCACCACGCGGTTTTACACAAATGTCGGTGGCCTCAGGATGTAATACCCGGTACGGTAAATGCTCAGCTGGCATACGGAGCACGTGACCCAACTATCGCAAGCTGTGCAGCGTAATTAGTTGACCAATTGATCGCGCATCCCGAGCGTTCCGGAATACGCGCCGGCGAACTGCCACATTGCTCACGCGATCCGTCCACTTAATGTGGGCCAATTGGCGGAGACAACGATGGTCAAACACAGCAAACCTGTTGATATCTTCCTTGTGAACGGACCACGTTTCTGAACCATACAGCAAAATGGAACGCACACAGACATTATATACCCTTCCTTTCAGCGACAACCGAACGTGTTTTCGACTCCACAGATGACGCAGTTTGGCAAAGGCAACTCGTGTCTTCGCTGTCCTCGCTGATACCTCATCAGCAATATTACAGGCTGACGAGATAGTGCTACCCAAGTATGTGAAACTGTCCACAGTCTCAAGCGGATTACCTGCAATAAAGAAAGTAGGGGTGGAAATGCCCCAGTCTTGAAGCAGCACTTTGCACTTTGAAGGTGCGAAGCGCATTCCATGCAAACCAGCCCGGTCACTCACCTTGTTCAGCATGGTCTGCATGTCTTCGGCAGAGGGGCTAAGTAAGACAATGTCATCCGCGTACTCCAGATCGGTCAATCTAGCGCCAGGAAGAAGCTCAACACCAAGCCCACTGGATTCGCGAAGCGCACCCTCCAGAATGTCGTCCATGAAAAAAATGAACACGAAGGGGAAATCGGACACTCCTGACGAACACCACTAGAAGTGATGAACGCTCGAGACAGTTGTCCATAAACTCTCACTCTGCTTGCAGAGTGAGCGTACAGCGATCTCAATAGATTCACGTATTTCTCTGGTACTCCCTTGCGAAGGAGACAGCTCCAGAGAACGTTACGAGCAACTGAATCGAATGCAGCCCTCAGGTCCAAAAAGACCACGGCCGTCGGCTGCCTATATGAATGCCGATGTTCCAAGATCCGTCGTAAGGTAAAAATGTGATCAACACACCCCCGACCGGATCTGAATCCTGCTTGTTCTTCACGTATCTGACTTTCTCTGGGTTTAGTGAGCCGACGTAAAATGAGGCCAGTGAGTAACTTGGACGCAACAGACACCAAACTGATGCCTCTGTGGTTGTCACATAGACTTCGGGACCCCTTTTTGAAAACGGGAATGACTGTTGATAAGCACCAATCACGAGGTACCTCTTCAGTCTCCCAGATCGTCTGCAGAAGTTTTGTCAGTTCTGATAACAACCTCACTCCACCATCCTTGAAAAGAGAAGGGGAGAGGAGGTCTGGTCCAGGAGCCTTATTACGCTTCATTAACTTGAGCTCCAGGAACACTTCTGATTCCAGAGGAGGGCCGTCTGGAATGCAGTAGCTGACCAATCGAGTCCCGTCGTCCACATGATCTGGTTGAGGCCAACTGAACTGCTCTTCAAAATGTTCAGCCCACCGGTCAAGTCGGCGCGACTGGCTGGTGATAAGTGAACCATCTTTTTCACATATGGTCTCACTTACACCGACTTGACGGCCAGTACAACCACGGATCAGGGAGAAAAGCCTTCTGCTATTTCCAGATAAAAAGGCTTTTTCCATCTCTTTCGATTGCTGGACCAAGTAGTGCTCACGGTCTTTGCGCAAGCTTTTAGTCAGCATGCGTTTAAGTTCTCGACGGTCATCATCGTATTCAGAACCGGGTGGGATAGAACGACGCTTGTTCATAAGATTTATCGACGTGACGGATATCCAGTTCTGACGAAACTGAACAGCTCCTTCGGAGCGTGCCTGTTCACAGCACGCTTTCATAGCTCCGGCGATTTGTTCCCAGTGTTCGTTAGGATCGTTCGTCTGACTCGAACTGGGCAACTTCTCTGCCAACGCTTTTTGGTAAGCGTTCTTCACATCCTCATCGCTCGAATGCCAGTTAAACACCTTGCATTTACGAGCGTAAGTCCTCTGGGCAAATGACAAAACGAAACGGGCACGCACAACGGCATGGTCCGAGTCCAGGTGGTTGCTCCAAAAGGCACGACAGTCCTTAACAGAGTGGCGCCACCTGTAACTAACTGCTATATGATCCAACTGCGTCCACGGCTGAGAAGCACACGGAGGTCTCCAAGTAACACAGTGCTTCTTCCTGTGTTGGAATGCAGTGCTCGAAATATATAGACCGTGGGATGCGCACAGCTGTAGTAGTCTTTCGCCATTGTCAGTTCGTTGTGCCCGGACACCAAACATACCTCCTAGCCGCTTCTCATCCGAAGAAAGACGACCAAGCTGAGCATTAAAATCGCCCGCTAGTATGATGATGTCTGAGTGTTTAGACTGCCTCAGAAGGTCAACGAGGGCGTCATAGAACGCATCCTTGGCAGCATCCGGACAGCTGTCCGTCGGAGCGTACGCCGATATAATGAATACACAACGCCTTTTTGATTTGCGTCGACAGACTTTTACCGATGTATTGAGTCTGACAGCGCACAAGCGATTGTTCACTGGGAGCCAATCGAGCAAACATTACTCTGCTCGGGAACTCAGTGCGATTCTCACTCCAGCTTGACCGCTAGATTCAGCTTCGGCATCACCAGAAACCCTGAGACAGAAGCGCTTGGATCGGCAGTTATCTAGAATTGTGCTCAAATGGATAACTATGCTAGAATCGTAGACTCGCGTCTCCGACACAGCACACATCAAGTTCCAGACTTGTGAGAGTACTTGTCAGAGCAGCTTGCTAACCGATTTGTCGGAGAGTGCGGACATTAAAGGCGCCTCAGAAAACAAATATCGCCCGAAGGCACATGGGAGGCAGAAGAAATGGAGGGTGAAACACTGGGAAAACGTCCTGGTCGGTTAATAATGTCACTGTCGAGAGAACGGTAACTTCTGATAGTTCCCGAGTAATTGGTAGTCGTCTGTATGTACCTTCTTTTTGGCTGAAAGGTTAGCATATTTTGTGACTTCTTTTTCAACACTCGGTAAGATAATTTCTGCTGATCTCAAGTAAAACTAAGAGCGAACACTACTGATATATGGTCCAGTTTTGTTTAGGCCGAGGATGAAGATTATTCCGCACTGCAGTTGACTTATCATCTTTACCTGAAACAGTCAACTAGCAGCTTGTCAGCAGAAAAATAATCATCGGATTACAGTATTCGGATTGACGTTTCATGCGACTAGTCGTTATTCTTCGATGATTGAAGTCATTTGGGTGTTTGGCTTCTCTGTCATCATCATCATTCTCGTCGTAGGCAGCAAGACGTCCTTGGTTCTCGTTGATGCTTAACTACCATACGGTCGTGAAAAAATGAGCCCTAACCGAGAAATAAAGGATGGGGGCAGAAGCAACTACGTCTGTATTCTTATGCTCAGCATCAATCAGATAAGTGGGCTATTGGTGGAAGTAAAGCTTCACCATCACTGCCCTCGCATCACTGTTCACAACATTTAATCATTTCCGTCAAGATATTGAAGTTTTCAATACCCAAGTCGGACGCTTACCATAAGATTATGTTCATTTTCGATGGCTTTTCAGTTTCGTCAGTTTTCGCTCGAACGGCAGAACAGCATTTGTGTTTAAACCATACTCTTTCTCCGATACAAAATTGCGTCACGTGTCCTCCTCCATCACCGGTGTAGACCCAGCTCAGCTACATCCTACTTACTTGCAGCTGACGAAGTCTCACAGAGGATTGCTGCTCTTAACGATCGACTTATCTGTGGTGTGTTGGCTCATGCGTTTCGGTGATGTTCCACGGGCTAACTTGCACAAATTGCTCACCTCGATGGTACTATCTCTACCAAACCGAGTATACCAATGGATTAGCCTTTATTGCACTGAACCGCTTGGATGAACGTTAGTCGTTCCTACAGGAAGCTCGTCACTCCGATTTCGTATAATTGCTGTGAGCCACTGTTTTTCTGCACTTTTTTCACGGTGCTTTACGAACACCAAATAGTACAGGTTTACAACAGGCATCAGAAGGTGCGATCTCCCAAAAGTTCACTATTATTCCATAAAGTTTAGCGGTCGGAACATGCAATAGAGGTGGCGTTAATCACTCTCAATTTTACTAGTTCTCTGCGTCAACTGTTCTTCATTGTGGACCTACGTGTGTTCCTCTGTCATTATCCACAGATCCCTTTATAAAAAGGGAAGCCTTTTGTTGTATAATTGTATTGCCTGTTTTCCTAGGTTTTAAGCACAAGTCATCACTACCTGGTGTGAATTGATAGCCAGTCCGATCTTCAATGGGGACCTACATAACGCTTGAACCAACCGCCAAGTAATCAATTTGGATTCGGTCGTCCCCACGCTGCCTGTCTGTCCCTTTGAGCTGGTCAATTGAAAAGCGTGAACAGATTTGTCGCAAGTATAGGTACATGAATGAGATCTTCGTGATCTTTCGTCTGCTAGAACTCTGCCGCATCTGCAACCACCAACTTTGGTTGTGTTCGTAGGGCTCAACTTACCCTAGATCCGGTCGAAAAATCATCTCTATCGGATTACTTGTTGAGAAACGGGATACGTGACAACCATGTGTTCTTCCGGAAGATCGTGGACTACATTCTTGAAAGCATGTGAGCAACTCTGCGTTCGAGCGTACGCCGGTATAATGAGTACACAGCGTTCTTCTGATTTGCATTAACAGACTAACAGGTATACTGAATCTAATAGCGGCTGTTCAGTTGGATCCATTCGGGTAACTATTGCTCCGCTTCGGGACTCAGTGCGATTCTCGCTCGAGTTCGATTACCGGACTCAGTTTCAGCGTCGTCAGATACCCTTAGGGAGAAGCGCTTAAATCAGCAGTTCAGATGGACACAGTCGCCATAACCGTAGCTCTGCGTATTCGACCCACAGCACACACCAAGTTCCAGACTTGAGGGAATACTTACCAAAGTAACTTAGGGACCAAATTGTTAGAGAGGGCGTACACTGGAAGCATCAGTGTATACCAGTTGGCTTTAGAAAGCGCTTGTTGAGACAAGTCACAGAAATGAAAAAAAAGACCGGGCCAAAGTAAAGTCAGAGTGGTAATGATCAAATAGTGTCACTGTCGAGAGAACGACAATTGGCAGTTCTCTGCCTTTGCATCCACTACCGGTTGCTGTACCGTATATATGACCTTGTTATGTGTCAGTTTTGCTGACCTAATACGTTTCCGGCAGTGACCTGACGGCATTCTGTCACTCAAGGACAGAACACATGAGGCGCGTGATGCCGCCCCATTGTTCCGGTGCTTGGCTGTTCCGCGTCGATGGTTCTTGTTGACCCTCTGTCATCGGTAGACGTTTTCTGCGTGGGATCGCAGCTGCATGTAAATAGTGATAGTCGTGTCGCAACGCACTTCTCTCTCTGTCTACACGAACGGTTCTATTTTTATCAGTGGCCCCAACACGTCTTGCCTATGCGTGCCCTATCGCGTTTTTTTGATTCTATTGATGTGACCGGAAAGAATAGCGAGGTCGTAGGTTGAGGAAACTGAGGGATATAGCCAGGAATTCGATCCAGTGACCGGAAATGCTTTTATGCTTATGGTATTATCGTTTCCTAAAGAACTTAAAAAAACATTGACAAACCTTCAAAGAATTGTGAACCAGTCCGCGATGTAAACTGATCGGTCTCTCCCTTCGCGTTTTTTTCGTTTTCTTGTGCTTATTCTTTCTCGTCAACGAGAGATCGTGAATTGCATTAATACCTCGGACAAACGTATCGAGGTAGATGATAACCTCTGTGTATGTGTACTCGTTCGCAATGGGAAAATGAACGTTCATACTAACCAGTACTGTTAATCAGTTCTGGATTGCGAAAAATATTGGCAAGTATGTTGTTGGTATTGCCTTTGTGCACAGTTATCTGCACTAGTACAAAATGGAGGTACCAGCCCACAGCAGGTCAAAGTTGGTTTTGATTTTTATTTCGAAGGGTTTTATTGCTATGCCACATTATGCGTTTTGTTACTCGAGGCATTACAGAAAGACTCGAGGGTAATTAAGACTCTAATTTACACTCATATGTTTGGTAGTTGGCATCATCGTTGCAACACGTTCACCATGTTATTTTCCGACGCTTAAGTTGCTCGTCTTGGATTGACAAGACGTAAAGACACAGTACGACTGTTTCGCATGTATTCAGTTGCTACCTTTGTCATGTTTGGGTATAACTTCGAATGGTTTAATTGTTAAAGTGTGTGTGTTTGATCCATATTGTCGACGTACGTGACAAGTTCTGTACTTCGCACCAAGTCCGAATCGATGTTATGTGAAAAACCAACTCGCATTGACGATGATGTGTGCGAATTCATCCGGCTTTACTATGCACTAAACGTGCACACAGTGTGTTCCTTTCTTTCCGCATTGCTCCTGAGTATCGTTGTTTTTTCCACGTGATCTGCTGCTCCGATTAGGTGCACCCTCCCAGACATCGTCGTGTTCTAACCGATACACACTGTATGATCACGTTAAAAACATTTAATTCCCGTATCGGACTTGAACAAGCTGTGCGGTATTCTGCAGAGTAGTGACATTTCGCGAATTCCTGTCACTTGTGCAAACTTCCGCATAGGGTCATCAGACAATCAGACTATACAAAGGGTGTGTAGAGAGGAACAGGCTATCTAAAATGTCAGCATTGCTCCAAGTTTTCCTTCCCATTGTTGTGTATGTGTGTGTGGTGTTGCTTGTTTTGTTAGACTGTCTACACACGTTTTACCTATCCATTTTTACACAGGGTGTCTCGATATCCCGGTACGTTTTTGTAGGAAAATCTCGCCTTAGTGGCATATCTTGAATGCACGTCTTCGATCCCAAATGCGCACATTGGCTCATCGATCGGTCGAACAGCAATGAACAGCCCAGTTTGTCTGAAATCCGGTTCCTTATGCGACGGCCATGCACGTTTGGGGGCGATGATGTTATGGCCTGAGTGCAGACTTTTTCTGTTAAAAAAGCAGTCACCGCCCCGAAACACCGTATCTAATACATTCCAGTTTGCGGGACTAGTGTCATTTTTCACTGTTCATACCCTCCGGTGCTTTTTGCGTGCGTATAAAACAGAAGGCATTTTTACACACAAGCAGTTCTAACTTCCAGTTGATGGTTCAATTCAGTTAGTCCCCTGTTTGAATAAGCTGTGATTTCTCAGTTAACGTTCATTGTTGAATTAAGTTCAGTTAGTCACACAGGCATTTACATTTTCTTCATGTCCTGATTAATGGACAGTTGTAGTTATATTCCACTTCGCAAGCCTTCATTTAAGCTTTTTTTGTCTTTTAAGGAATACCTGGACACTGACTTCTTCCAAATTGTGGGTATGCTGACTGTTATCTGTATGAAGTGAATGTAGTCTTCTGTCATTTCATCCTGTTTGAAACCAAAGTAAATTTTACTCTTCCCACCTGGCTGTTTGACCACTTTGTCCTCCTATTTGAACAACACAACGCATGTTCTCTACTGAATCAGTCGACTATTAGGACAAGCTTAATGGACCAAGATGGTTGACATTCTTACTTGCTGTATGATTGTCATTTGCCAGATTGTGTTCTTCATCAGCGGGTTGTTTTGTCGCGTGCATTGACTGAACATTAACTGTAATGGTCGATTATTTCGTTAACTAAACATGCCCCTAGTTTTCTTTTGTGGCTTCCTATAAGCATATACAGATTCTTCTGTGAGCACATAAATTGAAAGACAATAGCGCGAACACCAACAAGTTATTTTTCTGGTTACTGTCACATTCTCACTGCACACACCTTTTTACTCCTATTTTCGTATATATTTCTCAGCGCCTGTGTGACTGAAGTTTGCTACTTGTTGCTGACTTTCTTTAACGTCACAACGCACCAGAGATATTACACTTTTTGAGGATGCAGATAAAAGGTAGTTTACATTCTCGCCTTCAACTTGCTCTCAGTACATCTTTTCTGATTTCATCAGCGATTTTCGGAAAAGTGTATGCAAACTATCTAGTATCATCCATCTGTTTTCAGATGGTTTTAACTCTCTTTTAGATGGTCCAAATCATAGCAGTGTTCATCTCAATGTAATTTACGATTTCTATCACTTCACGATGCCTATACCACAAACAAATTTGTGCCTAAATGAACGCTACTACTCATCAGTGATGTGTGACAGTTATGAGGTCGGTGAAAGCAGAAAATTGTGTAAGGTGCCATTAATGTTCGATTGTGAGCTCGATAAATTTCTGTGAGCACTCAGCCACCTTGGCGTCTGTTTCTTTGGGGCATGGACGAGTTGTACGTACCAAACAGAACTGCTCTTCCACGAACATCTAGAGACAATCCTGTCATGGTGATCGGGCTCCTCCCGAAGGTCTCCTCATTCAACCAACGTCTATGTTTCGTATCAGTATCAAACTTCTTGTGTTGGATGACGCTTGACGATTTGGCTACTTCACTGATGGCTGACCGCGTATTAGCTCGCATTCCTCCTGGCTCACCTTTCGAGACGGATTTCTACGGACAATCAAAATGGCCCGATTATTTAACGCTGCGGAAACAACGTAGTCGTCTCGGTGTGTATTGCATGGATTCATTTCGGAATTGTGATAACAGTAACTGTCCATCAGGCCTGGATGCTTGAAATCATATTCCGTCAATCAAGTGAGCTAACTACTGAATTCTCGCTGTTTCCTCATTCTAGAAATCAGTTGTAAGAAGGTACAGAACTTTCTAGGTTGAATTACCTCGTAAAATTCTTGAATTGAGAGTCGGTCTGTGGTCACTGACCAAGCACAACGAACAATTTGGTCCTCAACAACGTTTTGTTGGTTACCACCTAATGACTAGTTTCAACTGAACCTCTACAGCGTTCCTTATTGTCCTATGAACTGCACATCGGATTGCCTTTTTCTTTCCTGATCTCACAGATTAAGCAAATTCCATGTGCACACTGATGACTCGTGCGATACCAGTGTCGGTTTCATCTACGTACACCGGTCTATTATAATTACGTCTGCCCAGCGTTTTGTCTGCTCGATTTGGTGACCGGTCTTCCGATCATCCCTAAAATCCACACATTGCATGTAGGTTTGGGTGTCTGCTCACCTAATTGATAATCTGGCAGCGAAGACTGACAGCATTTTCATGCCACGCCTCACCCAGACGTGGGGTTTGTGCAGCCTACGAACCGTCTGTGTTGCACATTGTGTGTATGCGCACGCTATGCTTACTCGATCTAAGTCATTGGCCGATCGTGCGTTGTGTACGTGACACGCCAGTGCATGTATTGCATAAAGTGGTGGCAGATCTGAAGGAAAGACAAACGAGAAACAAATAAACAGAATCCTTGCTAAATATAAACGGAACTGCATAGTAATTATTCATAGCTGTACGTCAGTTGTGTATATTTCGGCGTACTTGCTATGCAACCGCGAAAAGAGACGTATATGAGGACGAAACAATGAAGAAGATGTGACCTGATTCGTAAGCCCTATGTGTGAATTTCGACTTCGAACGTTTGGTTGCTTATCCATTTCAAGCAAGAAACAGCCGAGTTGAAAAGGGGTTTAAAGCGACGGCTGCTGAAGGCTTCTTTGCGGCTGTTTAACTAGGAACTGTCGAGGGCTGTTATCTATTCTGTTAAATGTAATCGTTTGTCTTATCATGGTTTCTCGTTGTTTACGAAGCAATAGTGTTCGCCGGCACAGGTCAGAAACTAAAAGGATGATTAACATGTTTTTTAAACGAGAGGTGGCTGCTGCTGCGCTCACAACTCTGGAACTTGATGTAATTTCTCAGCTGGTGGAATGACTAAGTAGTTTTGTGATAGGCATGAATATTCCAACACTCGATGGAATGCCTCAACGCGGCAATCAGGTACATCAAAAGCCCACAGCGAGCGGATTGCGGACAACCCGGGCGACTGGACGGCGCATGGCAGGCAAAATGTGATTGATGACCACATCGGAGGCGCGATTATTCCAACACTCAGTAGGATACCTCAACGCGGCGATGGGATATGTCCGAAGCCCACATCGACTGAATTGTGGACAACACGAGCGGCCGGAGCGCAATGAACTTGGACGAACAGACGAGAAATGGGAAGCAAAAGCTCCCACGAGGAGGCGTCAGCCACACAAACCAGGCCGAAGTGAACACGATGTGTGAGTGGGAAGTACCAGTAGGTTGTGGATCGGAATTCCGGTTCATAAACGCGAGCACGCGCGTAGCGTGGGAACGTGAAATGGACCGTAAAGGTCGTGTTCTATTGGACGACTTTTCACCACAATTTGATCAAACTGTAGGCAGACATTTTTGACCAGTAGGTAGGAGAGCTACAGCTTGCTTACTAATGAAGGATTGCGTTTTTAACTCTCCATTCGGAAGCCATTTGTGTACCCCGATATTACCGGAATTCTGAGGCTCGCACAACACCTCTCTTCTATTTGGATGATTCGTAATCATCTGAAACATTTTCTATTTTTTTCTCAATGTTCTTCTTCGCTTCTCATATTGGAACATTCGTTTCGTCTTGTATGCGTCTGGTATGTTTTCTTTTCATTTTCATTCGGTTGCGTTTGGCAATGCTGTTGCTTTTTATATTTTCTTGACTGCAGTAGATCGAAATATTTCTCATGTCCCATTCACTGGGTTTTGCAAATCAGAAGACAATTCTTTATTCATCCTAAAGGATGCTGATTTGGCTTGAAAGCTATTGCTTTCGTTGTTTCGCTGCTTATTGACAACTTTTAGTTTAAGTCCAATCAAATCAGCGTGTAAATATGTTTTTTTGTCGTTGAATTTTTTGTTCCCGACTAAAAATATCTTCAGGACAGTCCTACTCTTATTTCCCTCCCAAATCACACGGTTAAAGTGATCGTAATACAATTGTGTCCGCGGGTAAATTTAGAACACGCAAGTAAAATTACGTAAGGTGCACTCCTCTGAGCCATTTCGACCGGTCTCTTCGGTTGTGATACACAAACTATGGTCAACCGACATGCGTCAATTTAACTAAGCGGCTGAAATACGAACAACGCAGAAACTGTCACGTTTGAGTGAGCCGTCGTGAGTTGGAAACAAACGGGCAAAATTCATATTTTGAACTGGTCCAGTAAGGAACTACCTATGCAGATGTAAAAGTGAGACGTGCGAAAATAAACGGAAGCTAACAGGTAGCCTAAGTTTAGGTTTTAGACAAGAGGGAAATAAATGTATGTAAACGACACAACCGAAACATTCAACCAATAATAGCAACCACTTGACGAATAACATGAACTCATGACTGCAAACTCCATGTTAGTGATAGGTTAACTACCGTTTGTTTCTGCACACAAACTGAACGTTTGTAACGGGGTGTCGCAACGACCTCGGTAAAAGGTAAAGTATGTTTGCTGATTTGACGATACAACACGAAAAGTCTTCTCCAACTGCGACTGCTAAAGTAAACAGCCTCAAGTCCACGTCAATCGTGCGTACTTAAATTATTGTTTTTCTTGTTAAAAGCTAGCAAAAAATAAGATTTGCTTATTTCACTACTCCTTATAACCTACCAATGTTTGCTGATCTGTTCACGTAACGAATTATGTATTTTTGGAGGCCACATTTCCGCCCTTTTTGTGCCGTTTTTTCTCGACTGTTTCACAAACTACGGTATTTTGAAACCTGAACGTGCTAGGAAAGTGTAGCGTGGTGTTTGGTAAATGTTTTCTGCTCATCCACAGTGCTCTCTTTTGTCACTCTACCATTCCAACTGTACGATCAGAAGAGAACCTACGTTGTTACTTCTGCAGAAATTCGACATCCAGCCCCAGTGGTTTTTTCCTACTTCACATTTCCCACGTTTCCTTGTGTTTTGGGGGAAGTTTTGCGCTGACTCACCGTTTTTCCTCCGTTCTATTCTAGTTCGCTTCAGTGTATCTCCTTGTCTCACGAATTGAAGGGCTTGCAAAATGATTTTCGTCAAGGCGTCACCTTTCGAACACTCAGAGTCCATTGCCCTTGACACTGTGTTGGTCCGATTCAGATGAGTCATCCTGTCATGCATCAGGAAATCCATACAATGTAAAAGCTGTTTGGGGGGTCTTTGAATGTCAAAAACAATACTAACCCGTAGTCTCCTGGGTCTGACTAGATGATGTGGTTTAGGCTGTCGTTAATCACAACAGTGATGAAAAACACTTCGGGTGGCAAATTTTGCCGAAAGAAAAATCGATTAAATCAGTGCTGTGGATTCCTGCACGCAACTGACTACGACACTGCCATATCAGGTGGAGTTTATGGTTAGCGATTAAAGTAACCGCGATAACTGCCCTATACACAACGGAATAGCCATATATGTTACATTTTATGATTGCGTCGTCGCCTGACCATCTCACGGTTTTACGCAACTGACAATGTTCTTTGTGAGTATGGCCTAGTGAGATAGCCGTTCAGTCGCATTTAAAGCACGTGGTCCATCACGGAATCCGTATTTCATTTCCCTCATCATAATTGGTCGCGTATCCGAAACCTTTAGAAATGCGTGCCGATGTACGGTCTTGCTGCCCACACGACCACCCCACTTGATGTGGGCCAATTGGTGGGGACCTTGATGGTCAACAACAACAAGTCTCTTCACTTATGCGTTGTGAACAGGCCACGTTTCCGGACCATAAAGCGAAATCGAATGTACTCAACCATTCATCGTGGTCCAAACACCTTCCGTAGGAGGACTGCAGAACGATGCCATCCACGTTTTCCTTGTCGGTCGGTTTCATGCTGAGGAGAAACTGCTCACTGAGTTCCTGGAATTCTCTGGACACACTGCAAGTATCATCCGTGACAAAATTAAACGGACGAAAGGAATTCGGATACTCTCAGTGGACACCATTAATATTAATTAGCCGACGATGCGGTTCCGTATTAACTCTTGCATTGCTTGCGGAATAAACTGAAAGCTTTATAATTAGCTTCACACATTCCTCTAGAACTTTTCTGCGAAGGAGTCACTTTCGGATAACGATAAGCAGAAAGCTGTCATCAGGTCTAAACTGACCACGATCATTGGTCGCTTACGGGGACGTTGGCGCTAGAAGACCTTTCATACAATAAAGGTGTGATCAATTCACCCATGAACGATTCAGAATCCAGCCTGTTCTTTACGAATCCAATTTACTCTGGCATTAATGGACCTATGCAATATTGAACCGAAGACGCAACTGGTACAGCTGTGGTCGCACTGACTTCGGGTAATCTTTTTGGGAAGAGGGAATAACGATGGATGTGCCTGAATCCTGAAATGTCTTTTCATTTTCCAAAGCCCTCCCCAAAAGACTGTTCTCAATTATGAATCGAATCCCTCATCACTATCTCCGAAAAGAAAGTGAGGGAAGATTTGAACGTTGTTCTTGCTGCATTTTAACCAGTTGTGCTCTAAGATCACTTGTGCCTTCGATGGAAGGTGTTTCGGGACATCTTTCAGGTTCTATTGTGTGTACAACTCGGTTGAAGCTATCTGAGCTGTTCATGTCTATATTTGAGTAGCCTCAGGACATTCTGTGCACATGCTACCTGACATGTGTGTGTGTGACAAGAGCAAACGCTAGTACAAAGCTAAAAACACTTGTTTTCCACCCGAGGTTCCCGATGCAACTTTCCACTTCACCATTGCCTCATGTTTACCGTAGCTTCCTCAATGCGCATGACTGTTAAGCACCAGACGTGTGATAATTTTGTGATACGAATTATTGATGAGTAGTCGGGGATTTGGTTTTATTTTCAAGTTGACCATCACTCACATTCGATCGCAGCCTTCGCATTCAGATAGACTTTGCAGCCAGCCTCTTTCGAAAAGAAGCACTAGACTCGAGTTTCGCTCTCATTAGAGCTCGTCAGTAGTGCATATCCTTGCCACG
>QNGE01003655.1:17525-29504 GCA_008508345.1 Paragonimus westermani | reverse complement strand
CGGAGTTCAAATCCCGGCCGTGGCAAGGATATGCACTACTGACGAGCTCTAATGAGAGCGAAACTCGAGTCTAGTGCTTCTTTTCGAAAGGGGCTGGCTGGAAAGTCTATCTGAATGCGAAGGCTGCGATCAAATGTGAGTGATGGTCAACTTGAAGATACGAATTATGTTTGAATGTTAACGTGCGATCCGTTCTGTCAGAGGTGCTGTACAAAGTTCATCTGTGCAGAAGAATAATATAGCCTCTATACATAATCTAGAACTATTAAGTAAATCCTTGGTTAAGCCAAAACGAGTTAAAACCAAAGGGTTATCGGTTTCGCAACGTTTCGACCCTCTCGGATAGCCTTTATCAAGCGATTTAAATCAGAATTCACATTGTACAAGCTTTTGTGTATGGTTCGGATGTACTAATAATCTAGAACTGTTTTCTGTCGTTTATACTGAATGAGTGATGTAAACTCGTTAAGGCTGTGGAATCATGGGACAATCACATTTAGTGCCAAGGTCGAAACTGCAAGGAGTGACGTGTGGACGTATTTTTTGCCTGTTCTCGCAGTTACCTGATGTGCCGATGGTCGGTACCTTTGTATAGCACAAGTCAACTGCAACCGTCATGCTGTCTGTCTAGTCGGTTGTTTTGATCAGAATACTTATTTCTACGTGGATGCTACCAGCTGACTTTACATTGCAGTAATGCTTCCTGATTTTGTGTTTTGATCAGGTGATCCTCGGGTTGAATGCATCCTGATCAACATTTTTGGTGGAATCGTCAATTGTAACACAGTGGCCGAAGGTCTGATCAACGCTTTTAAGGCACAGAACGTCAGCGTTCCTGTCGTAGCCCGTTTACAAGGAACAAATAGCAAGGAAGCTGCTGAAACGCTTCGAAAAGCCAATATTGGATTGATCCCGGCCACGTCTCTTGACGAGGCTGCTCGTATGGCCGTGTCGCAATCCAGATTGAAGACCGCCCAGCACAATTGATAAAATCTTACTAATTTCCCAGATTGTCAGCATTCATGTATGGCCTAGTTCATCAAGTTACTGTTCCGGTTATATTTGACACTTTTATTTCCCTTTTTGCGCCGGTGTCATTTTTACTTCCACCCATCTGATATCATTACATCTGGCTGTCTTTTTCACTGATGTTCTGTTCGCATGTTTTGCTTGTTGATAAATTGTGCAAAATGTGATTTTTTTTCCCGCCTCCTTTTTACGGTGCGATTACGGGGACGAGTTTGCTACGTTGCCTGCTGCTTTCGCTACTCTCGTGTGCAACCTCTTCCTCTCGCGACTGGCCTGGATTTACCAACCAGTTTGGCCACGGAGACAGATGTTTGTCGTTCTGTATATTTCCTTCCTCATTTACGCCAATAAGTTGTCTGCTTCCAATCCGACAAGTTCGTGGAAGCAATTTACGGAACAAATCTGAAACAAATGTCCCAAAAGGGTGACAATGATGTGATGGGTCATTAAGTAGTTCGATGCATGCATGCACGGCGTTATCGGCGGTGTGTTGCAACTTATGCACCATGGCAGGCATCGTCCGAAACCGTCCTATGTTGCATGCGGGTCGCGATTTCAGGTGATAATTTATCCGCATACATGTGTTGCCCATATAGTCAGGTGCTGGTCACAGATGCTCGTTAAGGAAGTATGTAAGAGGCGGTCACATTCCTGATTTTTGGAATTAATACTGCAGATTATTGCTTGACGCCATTGGGTAAGACGGAACTGTAAACATGCTCTGAAATTAACGACAATTCCGGTCGTTAACTTGTCTTGAAATTGGTTGCAAGATGGGATACATAGTCGTAGATGCGGCTGTTTGTCTTTATGTCCCGTGATAATTATCTGACACAAAGCTCATTTGAATTTGTCAGTTTCGTTTGATTTTTTCATTCATACCAGTCATGAGCCTGATCAGCTGCAGGTTATCTATAATAAAGGACCTGTGGATGAGAATGTCCCAGTGTTGGAGCAGCACTTCGGGAGTGCGAAGTACGTCCACTACCGACCGTGGTGGTCATTTATCGTGTTTTGTATGTGTGACAGGAATGCTGAACAAGATGAAGTATACATTCCATTTCGGTTGAATTTGTTCCAGGAAAAAAACTCAACAACGGTCTTGTTGAGTTCCTCAAGCACTATCCGGTTTGATCCGAGTCCAGGTGGTTATTCTAAAATACCAGTCCATCTTTAATTTAGCAGCAGAGCAGACGCACCCAGAAGCCTAATTGATATATTCGTCCATTCCAGACTGTTGTGACAGTAAGTCGATAAACAATATGTAGCCACTAACCGAACTACAGAAGAACCCTAAGAGAACGGATAGCTTATCTTGATGTTGCTGATACCACGTCCAATATAAACGGAATAGTTTTTTTTACTGGGCTGAGCTCAGGTTGTTAATCGGTTAATATCTGATAAACTGAATGACCTTATGAATCCTGAAAACAGCTGTCGGAGGAGTTGCATTTTGTACAGTGCTGAAGGAAATCTACGCAACAATCCTCGCTTTAACTGTGCTTCAGCCGGGTGTTTGGGGGTAAGTAAGTGAGGGAAAATTAGAAATACCGGGCTGTACAACATCCACAAGTTGTACGAACTCGAACCGGAAGTACTCTTCAAAACAACCGATTCCAAATGATGAGGTGCACTGCACTCGCTCGTTCCAGACATTCAGGAACTGAGCAAGCTTGTTTATAAGCAAGGTTAACTTCGAGGACAGACGTCAGTCATTTATTAGTTGGTAAATAAGCGACTGGTAGTGGGTTCTAGGATGGGGGCTCAACTTATCGGGTTCCAGACAGATTGTTAAGTTCTCTAGCAAAAATTGGTTGGTCTTGAACACAATGGTCGAAAACAGGTGGAGATTACAGTCAGCACCAAAAACAGAGTAAAAATTACGAAGCTAACAAGGTTTGAAGTAAATTTCGGTCTAGTAACACTTTAAAACGATCTTTAAAGAACCACTTATCGACTGAATGACGTCTCAGCGTTTGACAGGAAATTGCTTAGAGAACGTTGAAGACGGTGTGTGCGCAGATTCATGCCATAACCTCGCCGGTCGTTATCACTCACAAGGCCAGGTATAAGCTAAAAAATGTGTAAAAATTAAGTTACTGCATGGTTATCAAAATGCAGAAGTTCAGCGGATAGGTTTCAAATCGTGACTTGTAAGTCTCATGCCGCACGCTCGCTGACATTCCTGGCTGCATGTTCCTCACACGCACCTCATCAATTGTTTGCAGCGCTCTCTTGAATCCGCAGTGAGCGGCATCTTCAATCATCCCACTGGCTGTACAATATTTTCGTGGTCATCTTGTGGTAATAGGTGAAAGAAGTTGGACCGTATTTAAGACATCTCTGCAAATCGAATTTTGAGTTGTCTACTGTGCCCGTTATGCTACGAGCTACGCAATCATTACCGAAGTCCCCGTCGACTGATACGTACACTCAATCATCGAGAGAGATTCCAATCGTGCGATCAGCGCTTTGTCGTGTTGAGATCGATCTGTGGTGCATGTGCTCCTGTATGTTGGGGCGACAGTGTGGAGAAGAGCGTCACTTAAATTGTTGTCCTGGTAGTTGTATACATAAACAAGCCAAGCCAAGGGACGAGGTATCGACTATTTGGTACACTGTATGGAATTTAAGGAGGATGATAAAAGTTTGATCCGGTTTCAACCTTAAAACACCTATCGTCCAGGGTGAAGGCAATCGAACGAAGTATCTCCGGATGGCACAAGCTTCCAGGTTGTGCTTGATAGGACAGCGTGGAACACGATCGAAAGCCTTGACGGATTCACAGAAGACCGCGTCTGTGGTGAGACCGTTGTCTTTTACCTTCGTCAAGTTGTCAATGACGATAGACATGTTAGTCACACATTGCTTGCTACAATGGAGGCTATGCTGGATAGTGTGTACAATATGTGCTGTGTGAGGTGTTAGTAAGGTTGATTTGTCAATTGGTAGCAGAAACGTGTTGCTCGCTAGCTTTGATGAACGTAACCATGGTTTCTTCCCACGAAGAATGTCAGTAGTCTGCATGTGTGAGTGAACGAGTACTTCTCGAATTGATATAGGTAATTCTAGATGCAAACGTGGGGGAATGCAGTCCCACTGGCGAATCTTTACTATTTTACACTGTCGTCACAAGGCATTATGCAGTGAAACAAGTGCACAGTGTGAATGGCGGGCTCATTTGAATCCACCGTAACATCATTTTGAGAATAAAAATTTTCTGAAGAACTTCTGATCGTATGTTTTTGTATTAATAAACCAATCCGCGATTGATCCCTACTGTATTTTTCATGCATTGATGATGGAAAAGGTGTAATTGTATCTCGGAAACAGATTTTGTGATCGTCAAACTGGGTACGTTAATGACTCCATTCATTTGTCATTCACTCTTCAATTGTCATTTGCAACTGCTTGTTGCAGAATGGATGGGAATACCGGGATTTTTCTCAGCGCATCTGAACGAAAACACTCCGCGCGGTCGTTTTCGCTGTAGTTTTGGCAACTTACACGTCTATTTTGTACTCGAAAGTATATTTCTATACTTAACCATCACGCCATTCTCAATCATTTTTCTTAGGTCGCTTAACTTTGTAATTCTGATAAAATTAAGCCTGTAGCCCGAAATTCTCCTATATGACCAGGAGTAGAATCTGAGATTACTCAGCCCGATTGTGTGTGGTTGGATTCGCGTTACTAGTAGCGACGTTCCGTGTGCTGATAGAAACCTGCTAGACCAGTCAAGAAAAAACGTTCATTTTTTACGTACTAAATATTTGACATTCCTTTTCCAATGGGCTTGCCTAACTGTGATGCGCTGTTATGAGTTCCTGCAGTCAAGGTGGACTTGATAAAGCCATTGGCAGTTCACAACAGCAGTATTTTAGAGCTGGCGACAGTGAAGCGTACACAAGTCCAACTAACCACTGTCTTATGGATTGTGTGAGCAACTCGTAATTTCATTCAACTATTTTTAATGACGATGTCATGTGTTTTGTTGACTCGTTAGCATCACACATTGAGTTATCGCTGTTCACTACTGATCAGAATTTCACAAGATCCAGTTAATATGTGCTGTTATTCTGATGGTCTGCTATTATAGACTCACTGCGGCATTATAATTTCGGTGTGTATCTTGCAATGGTTCGGCGGCCAGCAAAACCCTAGTGTGTGCGGTCGTTTTGGACGCCTAATGATGGCTCAGGACTACACGCATTGTCAAAAGTGTGTTCATTATTACTGTTTTAAGTTTACTGACATCACAGAGGGTCAGTATTTCACACTCATCCCTTCAAATGTTCCTTTTGTTAGCAAGTGCTCTTGTTTGTGGACACCTGTGACGACTATAATAAATAACATTTTTGGTAGTTACATTCCATTGTACAATTTCGGTGTTTTTCGTTTTTGATCTTATTTTGTTTCAGTCAAGCTATCCATTTTATAATATCCCTCCCGATGCTAAAATCATAACTCGCCCTGTACTTCGCTGGGCAGTTATTTCCATTGCCGTTCGGTTTCCAATAGTGAGAACTGACTGAGTATTATTCTCTTGGACTGGTTCCACCACAAGAACACTTCTGTGTGTAACTGTCAAATCACTCACTGAAACAAATGCGCAAACACGCGATGAACTCAATTCCCACTGTAGTGTCCACATGGATTCGAAGACTTCAAAAATGTCCTCTATCGGAAAAGCAGTGCATGACACAATGTGCACTGTCGTTTATGATGATAGAACTGGCCTCCCTATGAGAGTATATAGCTCATAATCTCTCAGACTTGCTGAGCCGAATAAGGCCGTACCTATTCTGGAGGTGCAGACAATCGCACCATGCTATTCGTAAGTAGTCAAGTGGAGGCACGTAGTTGTTTTGAAGTAACCTGATGAAAATACAAGAGGGGACGTTGGAGCGCATCCTAGCAAGAACTAGTGATTCTCCTACGTGAACTTGGCAATGGGAACTGTGGTATCCTGGGATTATTGTTCTGTGCAAATTAATGCTTTTGTTTGGGGTGGTGATGAAGCGTATATAATCTGTGTTGATTCTCCAACTAAACAATCCTTGGGTCACCCACGCTTTAGGCTCACAACATCAGGTCGGCCTCGTTCATTGTGTTTCTTTCGCAAAGGACCTAACCAGCTTGGCTTCCCCTAATGGATTTTGCTCAGAAATGACATAAATGTCACTGGTACTTCTCACGTAGGTAGCTGACAAATTAAACCCCGGCACGGTGCTTAAAGAAACCCCGAACTTAGAGTCACCACATTAAAACGTACTAGGCGTGTCGCTCGACCGTTGTTTGAAAAAACGATTGGGCAGCCTTCGAGTTGTTAAAACTGGGGCACATTGCGAAACGGACCTTAATCTTCAGGTGAAGTCAAAGGCCCCAGCTTTTCTCCCCATGAGTCTAATTCCTCTTTCCTCAGCTTCTCCTACAAAATGAACGAACCTTGGCTCTCCCCGTAGCTCACCATCTACAATACTGGAAGGTCCAATGGAGGTCAGCGCTGAACAAGGGTTAACTTTCTGTCATCCGTAAAGTCGCTAACTCTCGCACCCCCTAACGGGCCGACTACATAGATATTCTTTTTACGTTCTGTAATTAGAACGACCGGTTCAGTTTTCCTTTTGTAGTTCAAAAATCGTTGGTCGGCTCTTATAGCATATTTTATCCGTGTAAAATTTGCCCTTGCATGGTGAACCAAACAAATATTCGGGAGCAAACAACATCAATTAGCCCACCTTGAGCTCTAGGGAAGAATGTAATCAAAATGGCACCAATCGCGGTGTACCGGATTCAACTCGTGTATCCTATGTGGATGCTTTCCATGTTCAAACTGAACATCGCTCACCGATTTACAAGCCGTAGCAGAGAGTCCGCAACATTCCAATCAGCACCTGGAAACTACCGAGTAGGAAAAGTTGATAACATCAAGCCCATCATCCTCATCTCGTCCTTCAGTAATTGCATTGCTTCGCCTATCTCTTCTTTGCATTTTATCTGTTGTCTCACACATTCAATCGACGTAGCAACTGTTAACTGCTCTGTGAAACTGTTAGGGTTTATTCAATAAATGTCCAGATATCAGGCAGTTGGCTAGAGATACAAATGCTTCTCAGAAACCTGGCTTTCAGCAGAAATAAGTGACAGCGAAATAAGCATTCTTGTGCCCCTTGCCGACCTTTACCGAGAGAGAATCGGAGGCTCCGTGATCATCCTCAGTCAGAGTTTTGCGACACCCATGCCCATTCAGGAACCTTAGTCTTCAAATAAGTGTGATACTCTCCGGTTATTAACAGTGATACGCTGCCAATACATAATTCTACTGCGGGTTATATGTTTGTTGACCTTATTAATCACACCTAATGATTTTCTTCTTGCAAGCCTGTTTAGATTTCCGGGGTTTCAGCTTTTTTAATTTACTCACCATCAACGTCTGTAGTGAGCCCAGCGTAAAATGCTCATCACTGTCCTATCCTCGAATTCCGAGTACAGTGAGTCCACGTCTAAAACCATCAGACCAATTCCTTGCCTGACTTACGTATGATAAACCAGTCACCCGGTGGACAGAATAGTCATCAAAACGTCACTTGGGAGCAGTTGTAAGATCAAGTAAACAGGAAGAATCGATTTCGGGTTAACGTGATGAATAAACAAGGGGCCTGTTGTTGATACGTGAATTTGACGAGCGAACAAGTAATAACACGAAACGGTAGTACGGAGAAAAGATGAACGAGCGTTCGGTGTGAGTGGTGCGTTTGAGCACATAGGTTAATTGCTGATATCCCTACTTGCTAAAACAAATGTTTAAGCACACATGGAGGTTGGCAGCAAACAAGACAAAAGTAACAATCCGAACCCTAACCTGGCTAGTAACAAATAAGCAGGGTAGCTGCACAGTAAACACTTGTCGACGACTTTCGATGTTATTTGCCATAACAAGCAGCAAAAATCTTCAGTTCGAAAATTCAATTTTACTGCTGGATAATATGGGTAGTTCATCAGTAACATTGATTATTTGGGCCAAAACTATGGTGTGCCTGAAAACGCTATTCAAAAGACGGACGATTTATTCGGACCGCGCAACCTGTGAACCTTTCCGTCTCGATTACCACTTCCCTGAAAAACATGGTCACACTGATGACTGTTTTAACGTATCCGCGAAAAGTAGGCTGTTGTGGACGCGTCAAGGCCGCCTGTGTGCCCTACACTTGTACCAAGGCTCACTTTGCGTTCTGATTGGCCGCGCCTTCAACGACCAACGACTCATTCGTCCACGGACTTAAAACTGACGCTACCGCTTGTAAATTTGACAATACAGTGTGTACTTCTACTAAGTCACATGTTCTCCCTACCGTTGTTTATGTTCATAAGGCCTACTGTTGGTGGAACCCGAATAGAGAAACAACACTGGCGTCGCGTTAAACGAACCTGTCCGATGAATTATGATCTGCGACCTCCGGAATCCTATTGGCGTGATGTTGCCATACGGCCAACCGAAAGTGACTGGATGCAGTGGAAAACTAGATTTACAGAGTACTTGGATTTGCTACTATTTGCTACTACTTTGAGTGAAAGCCTGTAGTTAAAGCTGCTTCGTCATTTGCTGGACAATGAAGGACAACGTCACTCCGACGCACTTGAGTTGCAGTCAAAAATGTCGTTAAACAATGTTGTCGTTATACTTGACCGAGAGTGGGGCTGCAGAACAGAAGTATTCACAGAAAAAGTCAGTTTTCTTCTGTTGAAACCGGACACTCCGGAACCGTTGGAGCAGTTTACATCCCCTCTTACCCGATCAGTCCGACGATGTGATTATTCGAGTATTCCAAGGAAGAAGGCGGAGGGCTCTGTGTCCACCCAGCAACTCATCACTGAAATGAAAGATAATCGCGTCGGTGGGACACTGCCTATTGAGGATACAGCAACTTTGTCTAGGGATCAAACTGTGAGCCTAACCAAGATCAAATCATCAGTAATTGAACATACTCGAGAGTCTAGCCTAGAAGTGGACAGTCTTGATACCAGCATTCTTTTCCCACACCTTCGACAACTGCTCCAATGTGTTATTGCTATGGCAGTAGCTGGCATAAAGCAGAATTTCAGACATGCCCGGCCCGTAAACTTAGTTACAAAAGTTGCAGTCAACAAGGACATTTTGCTCGACGCTGTGGATCCCGTCAAACGGCGCAAGTGAGGCAAAGTAGTCCTGCTGATGACGCGCCATTGTTATTGACAGAGAGCATTTACTCAGTAAAGAATCCTACTCCTATTGAAAAGTAACAGCACGGGTTTTCAGAGCCCAAGCTGCTTCCACCGGACACTCGAATGGTGGCCAATTGTGCATATCGGCGTAAGACAAATATTGAGACGGAATTCGATTCCGCACCTCCGATAACCCAACTGCACTCGATTCCTCTGGCCAAACAAGAATCAGACTGTTGTGATGAGGGAAGTGGTTTCGAACGGCTCGGTCAAACAAATGGATAGCTTCAAATAGATTAACTCTATAGTCACGATGCTACAAAAGGGCGGTACGATACGAATATAAGATTACTGAAAAGTTTCAAGTGGTCAAGCTGTGGTGGGTACACTCATACTCCCGACGGCCAATGAGCTACAGACCAAGATGGCTGACACTCAGTTTTTCTCAAAGTGTGATTTAAGAAAAACACACTTCTTCATGCCGTTAACGCAAGAATCCAAGTACCTTGCGGCCGTTGGGCTTTTCCTCCGTTGGAAACGTCGTTGTACCTACCAGTTGGCTTACAGAAAACCAACATCAGCAATACAGTCTTTGACATTCGTTCACCTGAAGGAGCGACAAGCAAGCAAGGGTCAGCTGGCACTGTTGAGACCCACTGGTGTAGCACGTGCCTGTGAGCCTGGAACGCACGAGCTTACAACCGACCGCAAGACCAAATCCAGACGGCCCTATACGTCACGTATGCAAACGGAGTCACACAAGCTCCCACGTCTCCCTTTGTGAACCCTGACTACACCGACACATGAGGTCGCGGGACGGAAAACGCTACAAGTTTGACTGCTATTCGGGCTAATTCGGAGCCACATCCGTTGTATACGCGTCAAGGGCGCCTGTGTGCCCCACACTCGTGCCAAGGTTCAATTTGCGTTCTGATTGGCCGCGCCTTCAACGACCAACGACTCATTCGATCACGCATATAAAAATAACGCTACCGCTTGTACATGTGACAATACGGTGTGTACTTCTACTGAGTCACGTGTTCTCCCTACCGTTCTTATTGTCCATAAGGCTTACTGCTGATCGAACCCGAATAGAGATAAAACATAGGCATATGCTTTATTAAAAAAAACAGTGTGTAGCTAACAGGCTCTTTTCCATTTTTCATCATCAGGCTAAGTACACCACATTTATATCACATATTTCACGGGCGAATCGTTAGAGGTTAGTCCAATGGACTTGTGCATACTCATTTACTTGTTCCTGTCGGACCAGTTATTTTTGCCGCACGACTAGACGCTTATTGGAACGGATCCAGGAACACCATCCAGCTTGGCTCAACAGTGGTAATAAGGAAGTCTGTCTGCAGCGCCATACTATCACACCTGGTGGATCCGAATCACACTGTCAACGTAAAGGACGCATTTCGTCCAATCTACCGCGTTGAGGTCATCCGGTCGAGAGCGGTGAGGAGTAGGACTCAGTCTACAGCAAAGGCTATTGAGATCCGAATGTAGAACCCACCCTTGTGCGCCCAGAAACGTTTTGTTTAGGCTCTGGCTCTCCCCTGGCTAACCACCAGCCCGGTCAGCCTGTCAAGACCCAATGTTCAGGTGGGCACTTAATTGCAGTGTGACATTGAACTGATTGACCTCATTAACCACACGTCATCCGTTTACTCCCCTAAAGATCCTCCCGTGAAATGTGTGATGTAAATGTGATCTATTTAGCCTGATGATGAATTGCTGAAAACGAGCTTGTTCGCAACACATTGTTTTTCATGATTAGGCTGGGAATTCTTACGATATATACGTTATTCTGCTGATATGGATGTTACTGTGGCTTTCGGAAAAGATGTGGGTAGAAATTTGAGAACACACCGCAAGCTCGTACAATTAAGAATGTCATCCAGGGTTCGCATGAGGGAAACGTTTCCATTGCGCAGATTCAGAAACAATAAGCCTTTAAATCTACATCTGCGACTGCCACACGGGACGACCGTAACACTCGGAATTAGGGCAATCGAACTGCCCTAGAAATCGAATACGGGTTGAAACGTCCCAGGCAACTATTAAGGAGAAAAACTCATGCTGGTTGTACTACGGAGTTATTATTCATGAGAAGAAAAGCTGAATTTATGGATGTACAACAGTATTAAAGAAATCACACTCAGCCATTGGCTGGTCGTTTTGGCATATACGAATTCACAAATTGCAAGTTAGCTGGTGAAATAGAGAAAGAAAATATCAGCGAATAACAGAAGACATAACACAGAAACTGTTCACTCACTCCTCATGAGGTGTAATTAAAGCGACGGTTGTAATAGTCCGCTATCAGATCTCCTGTTGTGCCGGGGTTTAGGTACGCGGTGAATCAAGTAGAATTTCGTCACAGTGACCGAGTGAAGGCCTGAAGATTTCACTGGCCTGCCTGATGTATGGTGTGTAAAATAGTTCCAAAACTCAGTCCCATATTGTACCTAGGCTATTAAGAAAGCTCACATGATGCATGTTGTCCGATTGTTTGTCTACATGTCATGTGACCGTGGCGCGAACCCTAAGGGCACACGTGACATGCTTCCGGTTTACCCGCTCGTCGACGGCCGGGCTCTAGCCTCTCCAGGGATTTTGCGTGTCGGTGCCTTTTATAGCGCTATCAGAGACCACATGTACATTTCGTCGAATAAAGATTTGGTCTATCTCCTCAACGGCTTTTTGCTTTTCGCGTCTGATAATTGCGTACCTTGG
>QNGE01003655.1:0-16922 GCA_008508345.1 Paragonimus westermani | reverse complement strand
CACACCTAATGATTTTCTTCTTGCAAGCCTGTTTAGATTTCCGGGGTTTCAGCTTTTTTAATTTACTCACCATCAACGTCTGCAGTGAGCCCAGCGTAAAATGCTCATCACTGTCCTATCCTCGAATTCCGAGTACAGTGAGTCCACGTCTAAAACCATCAGACCAATTCCTTGCCTGACTTACGTATGATAAACCAGTCACCCGGTGGACAGAATAGTCATCAAAACGTCACTTGGGAGCAGTTGTAAGATCAAGTAAACAGGAAGAATCGATTTCGGGTTAACGTGATGAATAAACAAGGGGCCTGTTGTTGATACGTGAATTTGACGAGCGAACAAGTAATAACACGAAACGGTAGTACGGAGAAAAGATGAACGAGCGTTCGGTGTGAGTGGTGCGTTTGAGCACATAGGTTAATTGCTGATATCCCTACTTGCTAAAACAAATGTTTAAGCACACATGGAGGTTGGCAGCAAACAAGACAAAAGTAACAATCCGAACCCTAACCTGGCTAGTAACAAATAAGCAGGGTAGCTGCACAGTAAACACTTGTCGACGACTTTCGATGTTATTTGCCATAACAAGCAGCAAAAATCTTCAGTTCGAAAATTCAATTTTACTGCTGGATAATATGGGTAGTTCATCAGTAACATTGATTATTTGGGCCAAAACTATGGTGTGCCTGAAAACGCTATTCAAAAGACGGACGATTTATTCGGACCGCGCAACCTGTGAACCTTTCCGTCTCGATTACCACTTCCCTGAAAAACATGGTCACACTGATGACTGTTTTAACGTATCCGCGAAAAGTAGGCTGTTGTGGACGCGTCAAGGCCGCCTGTGTGCCCTACACTTGTACCAAGGCTCACTTTGCGTTCTGATTGGCCGCGCCTTCAACGACCAACGACTCATTCGTCCACGGACTTAAAACTGACGCTACCGCTTGTAAATTTGACAATACAGTGTGTACTTCTACTAAGTCACATGTTCTCCCTACCGTTGTTTATGTTCATAAGGCCTACTGTTGGTGGAACCCGAATAGAGAAACAACACTGGCGTCGCGTTAAACGAACCTGTCCGATGAATTATGATCTGCGACCTCCGGAATCCTATTGGCGTGATGTTGCCATACGGCCAACCGAAAGTGACTGGATGCAGTGGAAAACTAGATTTACAGAGTACTTGGATTTGCTACTATTTGCTACTACTTTGAGTGAAAGCCTGTAGTTAAAGCTGCTTCGTCATTTGCTGGACAATGAAGGACAACGTCACTCCGACGCACTTGAGTTGCAGTCAAAAATGTCGTTAAACAATGTTGTCGTTATACTTGACCGAGAGTGGGGCTGCAGAACAGAAGTATTCACAGAAAAAGTCAGTTTTCTTCTGTTGAAACCGGACACTCCGGAACCGTTGGAGCAGTTTACATCCCCTCTTACCCGATCAGTCCGACGATGTGATTATTCGAGTATTCCAAGGAAGAAGGCGGAGGGCTCTGTGTCCACCCAGCAACTCATCACTGAAATGAAAGATAATCGCGTCGGTGGGACACTGCCTATTGAGGATACAGCAACTTTGTCTAGGGATCAAACTGTGAGCCTAACCAAGATCAAATCATCAGTAATTGAACATACTCGAGAGTCTAGCCTAGAAGTGGACAGTCTTGATACCAGCATTCTTTTCCCACACCTTCGACAACTGCTCCAATGTGTTATTGCTATGGCAGTAGCTGGCATAAAGCAGAATTTCAGACATGCCCGGCCCGTAAACTTAGTTACAAAAGTTGCAGTCAACAAGGACATTTTGCTCGACGCTGTGGATCCCGTCAAACGGCGCAAGTGAGGCAAAGTAGTCCTGCTGATGACGCGCCATTGTTATTGACAGAGAGCATTTACTCAGTAAAGAATCCTACTCCTATTGAAAAGTAACAGCACGGGTTTTCAGAGCCCAAGCTGCTTCCACCGGACACTCGAATGGTGGCCAATTGTGCATATCGGCGTAAGACAAATATTGAGACGGAATTCGATTCCGCACCTCCGATAACCCAACTGCACTCGATTCCTCTGGCCAAACAAGAATCAGACTGTTGTGATGAGGGAAGTGGTTTCGAACGGCTCGGTCAAACAAATGGATAGCTTCAAATAGATTAACTCTATAGTCACGATGCTACAAAAGGGCGGTACGATACGAATATAAGATTACTGAAAAGTTTCAAGTGGTCAAGCTGTGGTGGGTACACTCATACTCCCGACGGCCAATGAGCTACAGACCAAGATGGCTGACACTCAGTTTTTCTCAAAGTGTGATTTAAGAAAAACACACTTCTTCATGCCGTTAACGCAAGAATCCAAGTACCTTGCGGCCGTTGGGCTTTTCCTCCGTTGGAAACGTCGTTGTACCTACCAGTTGGCTTACAGAAAACCAACATCAGCAATACAGTCTTTGACATTCGTTCACCTGAAGGAGCGACAAGCAAGCAAGGGTCAGCTGGCACTGTTGAGACCCACTGGTGTAGCACGTGCCTGTGAGCCTGGAACGCACGAGCTTACAACCGACCGCAAGACCAAATCCAGACGGCCCTATACGTCACGTATGCAAACGGAGTCACACAAGCTCCCACGTCTCCCTTTGTGAACCCTGACTACACCGACACATGAGGTCGCGGGACGGAAAACGCTACAAGTTTGACTGCTATTCGGGCTAATTCGGAGCCACATCCGTTGTATACGCGTCAAGGGCGCCTGTGTGCCCCACACTCGTGCCAAGGTTCAATTTGCGTTCTGATTGGCCGCGCCTTCAACGACCAACGACTCATTCGCTCACGCATATAAAAATAACGCTACCGCTTGTACATGTGACAATACGGTGTGTACTTCTACTGAGTCACGTGTTCTCCCTACCGTTCTTATTGTCCATAAGGCTTACTGCTGATCGAACCCGAATAGAGATAAAACATAGGCATATGCTTTATTAAAAAAAACAGTGTGTAGCTAACAGGCTCTTTTCCATTTTTCATCATCAGGCTAAGTACACCACATTTATATCACATATTTCACGGGCGAATCGTTAGAGGTTAGTCCAATGGACTTGTGCATACTCATTTACTTGTTCCTGTCGGACCAGTTATTTTTGCCGCACGACTAGACGCTTATTGGAACGGATCCAGGAACACCATCCAGCTTGGCTCAACAGTGGTAATAAGGAAGTCTGTCTGCAGCGCCATACTATCACACCTGGTGGATCCGAATCACACTGTCAACGTAAAGGACGCATTTCGTCCAATCTACCGCGTTGAGGTCATCCGGTCGAGAGCGGTGAGGAGTAGGACTCAGTCTACAGCAAAGGCTATTGAGATCCGAATGTAGAACCCACCCTTGTGCGCCCAGAAACGTTTTGTTTAGGCTCTGGCTCTCCCCTGGCTAACCACCAGCCCGGTCAGCCTGTCAAGACCCAATGTTCAGGTGGGCACTTAATTGCAGTGTGACATTGAACTGATTGACCTCATTAACCACACGTCATCCGTTTACTCCCCTAAAGATCCTCCCGTGAAATGTGTGATGTAAATGTGATCTATTTAGCCTGATGATGAATTGCTGAAAACGAGCTTGTTCGCAACACATTGTTTTTCATGATTAGGCTGGGAATTCTTACGATATATACGTTATTCTGCTGATATGGATGTTACTGTGGCTTTCGGAAAAGATGTGGGTAGAAATTTGAGAACACACCGCAAGCTCGTACAATTAAGAATGTCATCCAGGGTTCGCATGAGGGAAACGTTTCCATTGCGCAGATTCAGAAACAATAAGCCTTTAAATCTACATCTGCGACTGCCACACGGGACGACCGTAACACTCGGAATTAGGGCAATCGAACTGCCCTAGAAATCGAATACGGGTTGAAACGTCCCAGGCAACTATTAAGGAGAAAAACTCATGCTGGTTGTACTACGGAGTTATTATTCATGAGAAGAAAAGCTGAATTTATGGATGTACAACAGTATTAAAGAAATCACACTCAGCCATTGGCTGGTCGTTTTGGCATATACGAATTCACAAATTGCAAGTTAGCTGGTGAAATAGAGAAAGAAAATATCAGCGAATAACAGAAGACATAACACAGAAACTGTTCACTCACTCCTCATGAGGTGTAATTAAAGCGACGGTTGTAATAGTCCGCTATCAGATCTCCTGTTGTGCCGGGGTTTAGGTACGCGGTGAATCAAGTAGAATTTCGTCACAGTGACCGAGTGAAGGCCTGAAGATTTCACTGGCCTGCCTGATGTATGGTGTGTAAAATAGTTCCAAAACTCAGTCCCATATTGTACCTAGGCTATTAAGAAAGCTCACATGATGCATGTTGTCCGATTGTTTGTCTACATGTCATGTGACCGTGGCGCGAACCCTAAGGGCACACGTGACATGCTTCCGGTTTACCCGCTCGTCGACGGCCGGGCTCTAGCCTCTCCAGGGATTTTGCGTGTCGGTGCCTTTTATAGCGCTATCAGAGACCACATGTACATTTCGTCGAATAAAGATTTGGTCTATCTCCTCAACGGCTTTTTGCTTTTCGCGTCTGATAATTGCGTACCTTGGGAAAAACGCGACTTAGTGCGTTGAGCACTAAATTATTGCGTAATTACCCAACATGTGTTATCCAGTGGTTCACAATCTTTCTCCACCAAATTCTCACCTTATTCTTCCTCTGTGGAACATTTGGCCGGCATATCGGTCCAGAATCTTCCACACTAGGCTACAAAACACCCATTGCTCAAGACTTATCATTTTGTCACGGTGGGTCCTGATGAGACAAATCCCAGGATCCCCAAGGAATTTGGCGGAACGCGCACGTGAAACGCATGAGCAGATACTTTGAGCCGGGATTCTCCCCGGTTCATGAAATGGAACCATGTTCACTTTCTTCACCAAAGCAAGCGCGCAACAAGCTACTGCTATTAGTTGACAAATCAACCTCACTAACTATAATAAACATGACTTATATACCTTGTCTTTTTTATGCAGTTGTTTTATTATGCTAATATCCAATTAAAGTAAAAACAGAAATCATTGGTGTACGTTCTGTGTTATTGTGTCTGATCGTGTTTTGCACTTTTTATACGTTTGATCCTTACCCTATACAGTTCAATTCTAATGACATTTAGTACTGCGTTTTCGCAATGTTTATAATGATCGCTGAAATGGCTCAGTCATCTACTAATTCAAATGCTCAAGACGTGGAAGATTATTTGGAAAGTTTTGAAGTTTGGTACCTCACAAAATCCGATTCGGACGAGAGGAAGAAAGTCGCTTCCCTCCTACATTTCTTTGGCATGGAATTTCATGCACTTATCAAAGACCTGGCTTTCCCGGAGTCACTTATCAATAGTTCTTATCCTATGCTAAAGAATATAATTTTTCAGCACTTCAAACCGGTCAGTTTTGTAGGGTTTGAAGGAGCCAAGTTCAGTGTGCTAATCCGGTCAGAATCTCACTCCGTACGTGATTTCGTCCTACAGCTGTAAACACAAGCAGCTATGCGTAAATATGGCATCCAGTTAGAGTATCAGCTACGTGATTGACTGATTGTTGTTATTAACCCACCAGTACTACAAAAGAAACTTCTTTTGCATCATGGTCAGAATTCCAGACTTTTCGTAAAGTATGGGGATGTAAAAGATGTGACGAAGACTACTGATGTTATGTGCAATTATTTTAAACATAATAATCCAAGGCCACGACAAGATAACACATTCAAACCGAACATTGATTTCTGTGAACCAAGATCGTTCGTTTAGCCTTCTAAAGGAATCAATCTGGAACCAGTTTCACAACAATTCGGGAAATGCGCATCACGTGGATGCAATCATTCCCAGTATTCGTGTCCACAAAGACAGGCAAAGTGTTTCAGCTGTGGCAAAGTCCCAAGTAGCAAAACGTTACGGGGCCCGCACGGGCCCCGCGCGGGCCACAAGAAAATCGCGAGCGAAGCTTCCAACGCGGTCCGCAAAATTCAATTATTTTAAAGACGGATCCCCCTTCATTTTTGTTACGCGCTCCAGGCTTACTGCAGCCGCCCATGAAAAATATTGCGAAATATCCGCAAACATAGAAAGTTTATTGGTTATTTTACACAATTTCATCGGAATCATACAGTTCGTTGTGCACGTGTTTAGGAAATTTCGCCATCGACGTTGGAGCGACTGCATCACACTTCGATGCACACTGGGGAAACCTGCAGAAGAATGCAAGGGAAATGTGTAGCGAACAAAAGTAAACAATATTAACACCAGTTTTATGGGTTTCTTTGAAATCCCATATCTCCGAAAATAATGGATATATAGCAAACATGGAGCATAACAATCTTACAACATTCCTTCCGGGCATTGCAATAATACTACAGACATTTGCCTGTTCACAATGGGTAACCTTAATATAACCTCATGAACTTGTGCAATATTCGAACACGAACCATAATAATACGTTTAATGGGTGGTTTTGAAATTCAACTCCTCAGTTAATATTTAACCTAGAAGAAGAATTATATAGCCATCAGAAAGCACTCTCCGTATCTGACATATGAGAACAACCAACAGCGGCTAATTTTTCCACGTACTTCTGTAGAACAGCAAAACCGTCCAACTTGCAAAACTCATACTTCAGCGAGCTCAAAAGATTACCGATTGAAGATATCTGACTTTACGGGGTGATTTAAACAAATGCCACCAATTTTGCTGAGAAGATGAATGCAGATTTCGAGGTGATGTTCATAAACATTTACCTTTAGGAGGATTATTTCATGGGATGCCTATCCCGAGGATTTTTCTCGTGGCCCACCGAAACCCGCAGGAAACCGTTTAGTGGCGGTGGGCCATGTGCTACATGGGGTGGGTCATATTCGATCACTATGTAATTCCAGACCTTTTTGTCACTTGACGACAAGTTCTACTTCAAACATGCAATCACTGATTGATGAAATTTCTACTTTCTCTGTCTATTTTACCACAAAACACCTCATGTTTTCAAAACATTAGTGTCTGCTTCTGGCAGGAGTCACGATTTTATTGCTGACCCCAGTAGTGTTGAGTCGATAATCTCGCACTCATACCTAGCTGCATTTTATCCTCATCCTGTCCTGCAGTCCACACAAGTTAACATTCGTGGTATTACTAGTCATTCACTGCCTCTTGTAGGCTGCTGCACCGTGTCGGTGAAGTTGCTTGATGCTAGCACTAATGATTGTCAAGTTCCAGTTTCAAGTTCAGGTCCTACCATTCTTGGACTTGAACTTTTACGGCTGCTGCATTCTGACATTTCTCTACTGACGTCAATAAATGAAGTTGATATTAGACAACTTATAATGCACTGCTCTAAGGTCACAGGGGAATGGATTAAAGGACCTGGATGTCGACATTTGTTTACTGCTCCGTGACATCCAAAGTACAGTGGACATGCAGGGAATTTTGTACGCACGCTAAAGTCTGCCATTGCCTCTTTAACACCGAACTCATTTGTGGACCTTGATCGAGGAGTCGGTAATTTTCTCATGCAATACAGAAATGTATCACACTCGGTAACTGAAATGAGTCCCGCAATCCTTTTCAAATCTCCTGATCTGCGTACACATCTTGACTGTGCAAAAACACCTGATGTTCCATTTTTCAGAGGCAACAAGTTACGTCCTGCCAGGGAAATAGGTCTTTTTTCTCACAGAAATCGCATGGTTGTTATTCTTGACTTGAGAGACCTTTCTTGCCATAGAAGACATGTTGATGAGGTTGAGTTCATTTTTAGAGGTCACTCTGTTGAAAAAAGCCCTGTTGTTCCGAATTCCAACGAATCCTTTATACGAAGTCCTGTTGGATCTGAAGGAAACTATATAACTAAAGCACGAGCTATTCCTGGATTAAACGAAGCAGGTGAAGAACTGGAAATCAGAACATCTGAACTTTTGGAATCTAGATCACCACAGAGTTACACATATCCATACGCTCACCCAAGGTGTAGCGGATGTGATGAACATGGCTGACATGTCTTGTCTCCTTTTTTATGCAATTGTTTTATTATGTTAATATTCTATACAAATGAAAAAAATAGATATCTACAATACACGTTCTGTGTTATTGTGCTTGATACGTTCGATCGTTATCCTATACAGTTCAATTCCAATTACAACACTAACACAAGCTAAGACAACATACTATCTAGCATAGCTTCCATTACAGCAAGTATTCTGTGACTAACATGTCTACCGTCATTGACAACTCGACGAAGTTCGAAGACAACGGTCTCATCACAGGCGCGGTCTTCTGCGAATCCGTCAGGACTTTCGATCGTGCTCTATGTAGTCATATCAGGTACAACCTGGAAGCTTGTGCCATCCAAACAGAGACAATTTTTTCGGCTGTCTCCTTTCTGGATGAGATGTTTGTGGTAATTATGAATATGCAGCATTAATTATAATTGTGTTTGGCTTAAACCAAGGCTGGTTCCCACGCAGCATTATTAACGCAACACTCTACCCTAGGAACTCAAAATGTAATCAGTATTATTTACAGCGTTACTAATCATGCAAGTGAAACAATAACGGCACACAATGCTCGGGCATGAATAACAATCATTACAGCTGTCGCAGTTCAAATACATGTCCGGGTTATCACAGTGATGACACTGCTTCTTCTCCTCGAGCTCGGGGGTTGACGTCTGCGCCGGATTCATCGCTGATAATTCAGTAACTGAATTCAAATCTAAAACGGACTCAGAAACGAAATTTAAGGTCTCAGAAGATTCAGAAAAAATTAAAAAATCTTCGCAATCTCCATGCATTCAAGACCAATAACAGATGGTCCATATTCAATAATACGAAATTAACATGCATAAGTGACAGATTGTGTGCCTGTGAGTGAAAGTTCACGTCCACAAAGAATAAGTGAAGCGTGTCCGGTGACACACCTGGCAGAAATACTAGCAGGCCTCAGGAAAACAGCAGGATCCAGCCGTTTCATATATCCCAGAGAAGTAAAAGGTTGAACTCCATTTGTGGCAACAGTGGCGGAATGTTTGGGATAACGGTTGACAGAAAAGGATTGTGTCATATGGTTGATAGAATCAACAGAAATAGTAAAAATCCCAGTGAGAGCAATGGATTGAAATTCAGATAAGACTTCGCTCCCCCTGAAAAAATTCGGACAAAAAATTCCTCCAAATAAAATAGACAGCTTAAATGTTATTCACTTTGCCTCATTTACGGCCAGTTGAATTGCGGAATGGGCACGTAGACCGGGCACGTTTATGACTACGAAGTACAGTTATCCCAATGTTGGACAGAATTGTAGTGACCTGCGATTGTGTGGCTTCAGTAAGAATCCCGGCTGCAACCGTTGTTTCTCGCATGTCTGCTCTGTACGCATTATTCTATATACGATTGCCTTAGGAGGCCTTATAGAAACCTACCATCACCTTCTTCCCTCACGCGACCAGTTGCACGCAGAAACGACCTATCATTGTCCTAGCGACTGATCTATCATCCCAATCTTCAAAGTCGTCCAACCTGTACATTCCCGAGAATTGTTCAACACACGCGAACATTAAACGCACTTTTCGCTTGGCGCACTTTTGAGTGCCGCCAAGTAGGCTGGAACCTACCTCGTGCTTTTAGTCTTTCACATCCTAGTTGCTGCCATTGGTCCCAGATTAAGCTAAAACTAGCAAATTATCTGTGATGGTTCCAGGAATACAGAGGTGAAGGAATTAAATTAGTTCAACCCAGGGCCAGTTTTGACGCACTAGTGATAACACTCGGACTGATTACATCAAATACCTATCTTTCGAGCGCAATTGTGCAGCTTATTGTGAACAATGCAATGAAACAACAATAATGGGAAGTAGGTTCAGTGATAACCATCACGTCCCCTACAGTTTAAATAAGAATCAGGATTGTTATAGTTTCCGCGCTGTTCAGAGAGTCGCAGGTGTGACCGTTCGTTCTCAACGGCATCTCCAATTGAGATTTTGGAGCCTGGAATGGACTCAGAAACATCGGAATTAGTAATTGGCACTGCAGGGGTTGGAAAGGGTGTATCATAGACAAGTTGATCGGTGTGTCTACGATGGACGGGTCTATCGCCCGAATCAAGTGTGCGACACATTCGAGTGCCCAGGTTGTTGAGAACAATCATTTGGGATTATTGAATGTCATTGACACAATGACACACAACTTCAGCTGATTTCAAACCGAGCGTATTGATTCGGAGAACAGGGTTTTTCAAAAGCCCAATTGGGTTGCTCTCAGTTGGTGAGTGGTCGGAACTTTGTTACTGCACCAAGAAGTTTTCCACACAACTCTCCAGTTCTTCAAAATTAAACGGTTTGATAGATTTGGACGCACTTCTCAAAATATGTACGAAATTCTCAGAGGCACCCTTGGACCGAGGATATCTGGGTGCACCAAGCAGATGTCGAAAACCCTACTTATATCAGCCGGTCTTCAAACTTCTGTACAATGAAATGAGTGTCCCTCTCAATAACCAAAACACATGGAACTCCTTCCCGAATGAGCGGTTTTCGTAACACAATCAGATTGAAATCCGCAGTTGATGACTGGAGTATGAAACAACGATAAACAAAGCGTGGCATTTGTCCAAAAATGAAAAACAATAGTCAGAATTTATTCGTTGCCAGGCTATACAAGTTATTGTCCAGGGTGTCCATTATGACGGACGCGATTGCGCTCTTTTTATCACTTAGGACAACCTTTAGAAACGTTGCACAGATCAACATTAAATTCCGGTCACCAGCAAGTCAGATGAGCCAGTGATTTCATCTTTCCATTTCATAGATGATCGGAGCGTAACTCATACAGTGCATTGGATCGTAACGCAGGATAATAACAATTGTATCACCAAGGCATAATAGTCCATCGAGAGTAACACTGAGTTTAGCTCGACGTTTGTAGAATTCATGAACTCTGGCGGACGACATAGTTTCAACTGTTACATAATGATTTCAAAATTGCATGGTAGTATTTTCGCACGTCACGAATTAAATCAGGACGAGAAACTGCAAGTAACTGGGTCAGTGAACAGTCTGAGTGACCAATCTCTCCAGAGCCAGAATGCCGGCATTAGAAATGAATTTTGCGCTAAGTTGCCGGATAATGGACGATTACGCAGCCAAAACAACATTCCACCGCTGAACAGCTGCCGCAGAGGACTTAGCAATGGGCTCGTTAAGATTGTAGATAAATCTGAGAACTTTATGATCAGTGGCTATAGTGAAGTGAACACCGAACAAATATTTGTGAAGTCCAGCGATCGCCCAGTAAACAGCCAACGCTTCTTTCTGTGCCTGCTTACATCCACGCTGTGCTGAAATGAGACGTCTGGGGATGCAAATAATAGGATCATCGTCTTGTTCCAGCACAACTTCAATGCTCGTTGGGGACACACCAGTAATTAGTGTTGATGGTAACTTTGGAGATAACGTACGCAACACTGCATCGGAAGACAGGAAATTTAACAGAACTAGACGCGTTTGTTCACTTAAGCCAGTCTGGAAAAATTATTTTAATGAAGAAGATCAAATAAAGGTCTTCCCTTACCAGCGAAATTAGAAAAGAGCCCATTAACGAACGGACCTCATAAAACGTCTCTGCAGTGGGTGCCTTAGATAACAGTAAAAAACGATCAGGATCAGGTCGATAAGCATTTTTACCAACAATTAACCCTAAATACAAGGACACTGGAACACGAAAGAAGCATTCGCAAGAAATGGTATCAAAGTTTGAAGAGCTAAAACGCCCCAGTATGGCATAACATCGTTCAACACGAATAGGTACGGTTAGCCCATGCACAGTACTATTATCCTGATAAATAGGAACACCCTCTAGATTGGTAGTATCAGTGTTCATAGCATTTTGAAACGGAGCAGGTGGTACATTTAAACCGAGGTGGAAAATTATACCGGTACAATCGGAAGAGAGTATTGATGATTGTTGGAGCAATGAAAACCTCGTCAAGTGGAATTTGTAGGAAAGAGACCTTCAAATCGAGCTCTGAAAAGTATTTTGGGCAATGAAATTGAGGCGGAATGTCCCTCGATTCAACAGTGGCACAACTTCTCTGCTTGAGTCAGTAATTGCCGCAAATTCGAGATATTTCAGTGTCATGTTTATTTGGAGTTGAAATGGGTGTGCCAAACTCGAAGATTACAGAGGTGTTTATAAAGCATTTTCCGCCAACTGTTTGATCGCTTTCCCAACAGGTTCACGTATCCTAAAAGGGATGATTCTTCGCTTCTTAAAGATCAGATTTCTCTTGAGTTCGAATGGAACTGGTCTAATGCGCACGTCACCAGAAAAATTCGAACGTTAGGTGAGTAAATCGCATATTTGTGATTCACACGCACCCGAAAACAGTGGAACTGAAATGTTCAAAAGTTTCACGTTTTCTAAACCAATAATCAACAGCCCACGATCAATAACTGAAACATGGCAATTTTTAACACCGGACCGAGAATCAGAATGTGTGATTTGACTAAAACCAAGAATTGTTGAAAGCGTGTCCACTGATACCTTTCACAGAAATTTTATAAGGTTCTGTGATCGGTATCATCTCTGCTAGCACCAATTAGGGAATCACCTAGGGAAGAATTAAGTTTGTTTCGAGAAGATATATGGATGGATTTCTCTCGACTAACAGTGCGCTGGTTGGTGGAAATGTATCTATTCCCCTGTGCGCCAATATACTTTCTATTTATGTAATACATGAAGTACCTAACACGAGGGAATTGCACTAAAGACGAGAAAATATTCTTTATATGTATAAACTCGTTCTCAGTGCATTACACTTGTTAGAAATGCGTTAAGGATTGTGCCCCAACTCCTTAACTGTTGATTTTGTCATGGTTTATTGCGCTATTTTGAGATTGCTGAGGTTTGCTTGATGTTGAAAGGTGGCCCTATGCTTTACTCTCTTCCCCAAATGAGATACATTACTCATCCTTGTTCCTACACAATCTACTTTGACCGTTCCCTTACCCTTATTTAGTCCGAGCCCTATAAACTTCCAAATAAGGAAATCAGACATTTTTCTTCCACATTTTTTCTTGAGTAACATGATTCCCGTCATTTCTCGATGCATGAACAGTCGTTTTGCTCTGACCATTTGTTTGAGTGAGCTCAACCCGTTTTATCGTCCACCATTTTTGATCGGTGCCTGATTGTCAATTCGTTGTGCGGGCACTTTCTTTCTTTGATTTTTGAGGATTTTCACATTCGAGGTGAGAGACAATTTTCTTGTACATTGATTCAATTAGTACCCTTTTAAATCCAGTTATTAGGAGCGCCTTCCCGTTAACCGTTCCGAGGATAGATTATCTCTGTAGTTGAATATTGAGAGGCATTTACTGGATCAATAGATTAAGCGTAACTCGGTGTGAACATGAATCGTTAGCGAACGATTAAATACTGACAAATTTCCAAAAGATCTCTGGGTTACTCTGGGGATCATTTAGGAATCCGTTAGAGATGTTGTATACACTCCCTAACATGGCCACATGTAGCTGATTCCACCACATTTCAACGAATTCGGTGACTTGTATACGAATTCGAGTCTGGGCTGAAACTACCCGGATTCAGTCGGTTTGTTCATTTCGAAGTCCGGCGGATTTCTGTTGACCTGAATGGCAGTCATTGAAAACAGAGTGTAGCACCGCTCCTGGGGGCTATAGAAAATGCCAAGAACAGGACGATATTTGTCTCATAGTATGGAAACTCGCAACAACTCAGAAGAGTGAGTGGACACCTTTGTCTATTTATATTTTGAAGGTTCAACCGAGATGCTGAAATAATCAGACAAACAGACCCGAGCTTCATGAACTACCTTTTGTGCAGTTGGCTATATATAAGGCCAAAGTGAATCACCCATGCACAGTCAGATGTCGTTCACTCCGGAATTGAGCAAACAACCGTCTGGAAAATGCGAATGGGCGGCTAAAGAGGTGCACTCATCCGATAGATCATTTAGCCACGGCCATTAGTGAAATTTGGTCTCACAGCGGGTGGCTGATGCGAGGGTTTGAGATGCAGTGCACCTACGGTTGCGACCGCCGGGAGGTGGTCAGCGTCGACGTGTAGGTAAAGAATATACCGTTTGGACTGGCGACATTTGTCAGTCGGTTGGTGTCGGAGCATCTCAAGGGGCGTGCTCCTCTACTGCGCTTCGAATGGCTTAACGAGTTCAGGGCAATGGTACTTTATGTAACACCAATTGGCATCTTCGAGTAAGCCGCTAGTGCACACAGTATACAGTGAACATCAGTGATGGCACGTGCAGGTGCGATTTCTGCGAGTCCGTGTGGTTATCATGTATTATTGTGCTGTCTGTATCCAAACAGCACTTTTATCTATCAACTACTTCGTTGTTAACTATGCGTGCATTTCCTCTAGGCCACTTCCCACTCCATCGGGGATGGATCCATGCGATAACAACCAGTTAATTTTCCATCTGGAACGCATGAATAATGTTGATATATCGCACTACCCTTTCTCCATAGAGCAGTTGCAGCCCCCCCTTCGTCAGGTACGTTATGATCTCACTATCTATGCTTGTTCATTCGCATCAATCTAAAAAATTATGCCACCCCCGACGCTTGAACATGAAAAGAGGCCTCGTGCAACACCATTAATCACTGATGACCCGGATACCTCCGAAGATGAGTTTTATGTTGTTCCCTCACGCAAGCGGGTCCGAGCGAAAGTGTTGGCAAACGACTACACGGACGTCACTGGCAACGGTAATTAATGCTTCACCTACCGTGTTACGTAACTCTTAACTTTAGACCCGCACACACAGCAAGAAGAGGACTCCGACTGAAAGGGAAAATCAGTCGGAATATTCCACATAATGATGTACATATAATAAGTGTTTTTCGACACTTCCAAATCATTTCCACGTCCTGGCGTTGTGTCTGAAGGGGGTACGTAGGCCGACAGTTGAGCGGGTCACACCGGAAGTCTTCGTCCGGCGGAATGAGTCATTTCGCGTGTAATCTCTATGTTATTCGAAAGAAACATGAATTCCATCTCTTGGAGCGTAACGTAATTGCACAAACTTGCCAATTTCTTTGTCACCATAATGCCAAAGCAGCTCACGTCCGAGTGCAGCGAGCAGTGTATAGGGCAAACTGTTCCTGGCCGCTTGCACTCACACTATGTTTGGAAGTCATAATCTGCAGTATTATCTACTTACCCACGGCGCCTCCAAATTTCAGTGGTTTACAGGTACATGTGGAGATAATCATAAACACTCGAACTTTTCAACTGCCGACACCTATTCCACGGAATACCAAACGGATAAGTCCATGAACCATAGTTTGCAGTTTATACCATGCACGTTTATTAATCGTTTGTTGCTAGGCCTTCTACTAACAAACCACAAAATTTCAAACACCCCGTCAACCTATTTCGCTATTGAATTAACGCCACTTCTCAGCGTCCTTGATGCCAATTTTTTCGACAGCACTATGGCCATGTTCCGCACTTTTAGACTATTCCTTCTAACACCATTTAGAGGATTTTACGAACTCACATATTAACGGTCTATCAACGCCGGCATTCACTACCTGCGTATTGTCTTCAGCGTTCCGTTAAAGTCAAGTGTTTATCTCTGGAGCGAAATTGGGCATCTTCTTGTCAACAATGCAATAAAACCACAGGAATGAAATAGGTATACTGGCAACAACTACATCATCATATTTCCGAGAATTCATAGAAATACACCGTTTGTTTCCAAACCCTAACGCGTTGTTCTAGTTCGATGCTCTCTGGGACTATATTTCGGCTGCTCTACAGGTAAGGCTTTTTAATTTGTTAGTTGACGAAGACTGATTGCATACCTCCTTGGCCACTACAAATCAGTGAGTCCGACCAGTATTCCGCTCTTTCTTAGTGATTCTGTTCCGCGCTTTTCCTTTGGTCCCCATCGCGCATCAGTGAACCTCATCCATGAGAATTTTTCTTCCGAACGTTTCACCTCTGATGAGCCATTGAAAACTGGTGGCCGCGGTCTCAACTTTTTTCAGCGCATTTTATCCGCCCTCCCAGAACCAATCTGTGAATCCGTTCTTTACTTTCAGGTCGCTGCAGCCTATAATACGCGCCATACTCCGACGGCCACCAAGTTAAACGCCTTCATAATCTGTATTTAGCGTCGTTACCTATTTTATAATGCGCATCACCTATTGTCATTAATCTAAAACATTATATATTACGTGATTTTCCGTTCTGTACGTCTCATTTTCTGCCTTCAGAGCTTATACACGAGGCTACTAAAGGCACTATGATCTTGAATTCTCACCGATAATCATGTCATTCCACCATCTTACAATCTCCGTTTATCCGGTTGTTTCGAATATCAACCACGTTTCTAGCGATACGCACGTATTTAACCCGTACGTCTTACCGGGCACACAATTTCGGTGACCTGTTGTGGCCACGAATTCTCTCGCCGCACCTCGGTCAGGCCACTGATTCAGCATCTTGTCCAGTTCAATATACACCGGTCAGCAAGTCTGGATGCTCCGGTTTTACTGACCATCTACTGGACACCTTTTCAACGGTGTCACCCCCACAGTGTTAAGCAGCACGGTGCACACCTCGGATTAAATATCCTCACGGCTCAAACCATCAAAGATGGGCACAGTATTATTCAACAGCAGGTTATTCCTGGATGAACTTAGATATCTCAATACCTACTTCAGGTTTCTGGCACGCAACTTTAACCGGACGTATCAACATGCTGATGATGTTATTGCCGCTACAACATACCCAGCATTCGAGACAGACCCAGAGGAATTCTCTGTCTCTCATCCGTGCGAGTGCAGTTTTTGCCAGGGCACCTCTCGACGGGCATCGGGCTACGAGACCTCGT
>QNGE01003654.1:31219-74812 GCA_008508345.1 Paragonimus westermani | reverse complement strand
TTCCTCGTCTGTTTGTCCGATTTCGTTGCGCGATGGCTCGTCCGGCTGCTCGTGCTGTCCGCCATCCACCCAATGTTGGCCTTGACCGTATTCCAACATCGTGTCGAGATGTTCCTCTATATGTTGGAAAAACCACGCCTCCGATCTGGCCGTCTGTCGTGTTTCGCCTGCCCTGCCTCGCCCGTCGGTCCGATCCAGTCGAGTGATGACTCACCCGGTCGCGCACGTTGTCCTTGATCCGATCGCGGCAGGTTTTTGAACGTACCTCCCCCACGTTGAGGTATTCTTCCAAGCGTTCGAAGACTCGCACCTCCGACCTGACAATCCACCATAATATGTACTTGTTCATTGTTTGAATAAATACACACTCCGTCGTCGCGTGTTTTGCCTTCTGTTTTCACACGGTCGAGCTTGTCGTCAGCTAACCCCGGCGACATCTTTTTAGCACACCTGGAGGAACGGAGCTCCTCTGCTAATGAACTGGAATCTTCTCCCAACACACAGCAAACTTAGCGTAGTGGAGTCTATTTACTGCGAGTCATTGTAATTACCCTGAAGCATTATTGATTGTTTTTTGTTCCACTGCATAACTGGTGGGTTGGGCTTGACTGTGCAGCTCACTACAATCACCGGGCAACTGACAACTCAATCGACGGGTTCTCTATATCGCCACCGATCTCGAAGTCGTTCATGTGGGCGACGAACTGATCGAAAAGTGTAATATTATCATGGTAGATTTGGCTCTAAGGTGATCCGTTGTACCAGGTCATGCAGTTTTGTTTCGAATGGTTTTCACCCGGGCAACCGCCGATGCCAGGCAGTAATGATGACAGCCGGTCATGGATACTCAAACGACCGCTTATTTTGTGTAGGATCGTTCGATTGCCTGGAATCTTCTCACCTGGAAAGGTGCAAAGGTTAGCGTTATCCCACCGGAGGGTGACAGACGCACCCTTCGACCGGTATCGTACACACTACAGGCAGTAATCGTTCAACGACTCCAACATACGGCGAGAAGCTACTCACTCTGGACTTCGGCCTTAGGCTCCAACTTCCCTGGAGATTTACGGTGGCAGGTGTGCAACACCTGACCACCAGGGTTGATCCTTTTTAACATCCTTTGGACTCATAGTGGACGTCGGCGACGGACACTGATCGACAGCAGTACCACCCTATATGTACATGCCAAAGCCACATCTATCAGTTCAACCGGACTGCAGTCGACCTCACTAGATAACGGCTTTGCAGCCCCCCTTGACAATTTTTACAATATCAATCTGTTTATTCCAACGTCGCCGACTGAACACGTCTTTAACCACATCGTCACCAAAGGTCCACCTAGTTTTGCACGTACCGGAAGTTTGCCACCGCAGAAGCCTAAGGTAACCAAAGCAGTCTGAACGCCTCTTACCACTTGGTGTTATCCAGTCTTCAAGCAGCCCATGGAGTGAACCCTGTCACATGGTTCAAAAAAAAATTAGCAGGTGACTGACGTCACTGTTCCAGATAGATATTTTATCCCTCACATTCATGACGTCTCAGTCGGGTTAAACGGGAAGACTTTGTTTTCCGATATAGATTTGGTTCGAGCCTACCATCATATCCCCGTGGCCCCGGACGACGCTCACAAAGCCGCCATTGCCACTCCCTTTGGACTCCACTAGTTCATCCGCATACCATGGCTTACGGAACGTCAGTCATACTCCTCAACGGTTCATGGATCAAGTGCTACGTGGCCTTGATTTTGTGTGCAATCACACTGACGATTTCTTTGTCGCGAATGAAGGTACTGGACGGCAACAGTCACATCTTCAGAAGGTTTTTGTACGTTTTAATCAGTCGGATGTGACACTAAATCCTATAAAGTGCACCTTTGCTGTTACTTCCATAGATTTTATTGGGCATCGAATGAACAGTAACGGTTTCCAACCATTACCCGAGAAAGTTAGTATTATTAAAGATTATCCATAGCCGCAATCTCCCAAAAGTCTCCGACACTTATCAGACATTGTCAGTTAGTATTGTCGCTTTATACCACGGTATTCAGATCTGTTAAAACCTCTCACGGATAGTTTGAAAGCCAGCCCTGAGCACCTTGTTTTGTCTACTGAGGCTGATACTGCCACAAGCGACCACACTGATGCATTTAAGGGCAGTTGAAAGATTGTTGACCGGATTTTTTGTTTTATCACAACATGATTGTACCACATCACATGTGCACGCGTTCGTATCGGCAGTGTGTTCAGCTGAAGTCAAGTAATCATGTTACGAAATGAGAACTTACCAGGAAACTCTGTCGAAACATCATGAATTGACGAATTACTGTTGCTAATAACATTTGTGTCCCTCTGGAAGTATGCCAGCAAAATTCCCCATGCACAAGTATAATGAGACGATGGATCCTTGAATGAGAACAACCACAGGGCTTTATCTTGCACTGATCAATCATCTCGCACGTCAAGTTATTTGGTTATTCAAATGCAGATGCGCACGTTCTGTTTTAGTGAAAGCTAGTGCGGTTGAACAAAAATTATTCAACAGACTAACACACATTTTTTTAATGGCATTTAGCATTATTTAATTTATCCATTACAGAACACAGACGATGATGTCATAAGTGGGGTGATGCAGAAGAAGTTGAATGAATAGCGTAAGACTCAAAAGACGATCGATCGTCTTAGTGTGGACTTGTTTTGAATGCCATCTCTTAGTCCGTGAATGCACAAGTCAACAAAAGATGGTTTGATGTTTATATTGTGCACGTCCAGTATTAGTTCATCCCTAAATTATGGGTTTCAGCGGTCCCCTCGACGGACAGCTGGCCTACTTTCACACGTAAATGAGTGGAAAACTGCGACAAAACTAATGTCTCTGTAACTTTCGGTGGAATGATGCAAATGACATTTCCAAATGATACGTTAAAAAGCGCCTATTTCACGGAACCTAACGGAATCGCGTCTAGTTGGTTTCTAAGTGACATATTACATGTAAATCATTCCCGTACGGCGGATCAGCATTGCGTTGAACAACGAGGACGTGTTCTGGGGAATATTCAAGGAGAAATAACTGAATTTCCATGAATACCTAGAAGATCTGAACAAATTTCGACGGGATACTTGAACTAGTTTCTTCTTCAATAGTCCACAAACTACACCAAGTACAAAGAAACATACAGGAATAGATTTTCCGCCAGGCTGCCGGTACGGATGAGTAAACAGTACACGTCGAACGACAGCTGCCAAACGATAATATATTTGCACAATTTGTGTAATATTGCATTTTATATTTGCTAATCTCAGTTGCAAGACATCGTGAGCAGCTTGATATCGTAATGATGGGTATCCCATTGAAAAGGCCAACCTGGGGGCACCCACACGACTTCCAAGTTGGACGGCCAAGCATATACTCCAGAAACAGACGTCTGAAGGTAGCTGTACGACAAGATGATGATGAGAAACTTCAAAAGTACATGTGAAACGAAGTTGTGTTGAAAATAAATTCAGAATTAAGATGCATTTCGATGACTTTCGCGACCTACGAAAGAAATAAGGTAATGCAGATTCTCGTAACAAACTTGAGAAATTGCAAGTCCTATTAAAAGTGGAAAGTCAATTATGTTTGCTAATGAGAGAGAATCAGTTGCAGTTTGCATTCTTCTTCCCCAAAGGTTCCTCCCAACCTTGTTCTTATTTTACTGACGTCATTTTAGCTGACGCCACTCACCGGTTAATCTGTGGTGGTTTCACACTGTGACAAGCTATGTTGGTTGATGTAACTGGTGTATGTGTGGCGTTTTTTAAACAAATGGATACCTGATGAAACGACGGCTAGTTACGGAGCAGTTTTAGAACGTATGTTGAAAATTTTGCCCTACACGTCAGCATTCCAAACCTTTGTTGTTGATGGTTCACCTGCGCAGTGAAGAGCAATCCGCGAAATTTACCATATGTGTGCCACAGGATTCTGCCATTTTAATTTAAGGAATGATGATTTCCGACACTCATCACGTGGTAGGCATGAACACGCTTCATAGGAATCGCGTATATGATGATAATGACACAATTCCCAACGAATCTTTGAGAGGCACTCTCGGGTGAGCACGATCAATGCTCATACTGTAAGCCGATACACGTAGATGCACAGCATACACATAATTGGTAACATCACACTAATTACGTGAATAAGGCATTAAAGGACAAAACATTGGAGGAAAAATCCAGTTTGTGAAAAAGCATTTGAGATACATGCTTCGAAAGGGTTAGTTCCCACAATCTGCAAAATTTGATAAAACTTCCAATGAGTTACATCATTTCACACTTTACAAGGTGATCTCTGACCTAATAGTCAAGATCATGCCAGAAAAAAGTGACTTGGGGACGACGAAAAAGGGAAGTCGGAGAATTTTGCTAATATCTGATGTAGATGGTATCAGAAAAATTTTATCGGAAAGAGGAGAGGCAGGAAATCTCAGACTCTTGCGGAAAAATGGGCGGGCATCTGGACAGGAAGTCGCTGATTGCTCAAAATCGACGAAATTTTACAGATCTCGCAAAATGTCCAACTAATACGGAATTCCGAGTGTCCGGACATTGAGGAATGTTCTTCGAGCTGACATCAACAGTGAAACGCAGATAAACGGGAAAAACGTTGCATGTTTACGTAAACTATGATGATTAATGGAATATGTAATTTTCTGACAGAACCTTTGATGTAAAATCAATTAGTTTATGTTAGTTAATGAAATATATAACAATAATAAACAGTTATTGTCTTATAATGCAAGAAACAGATCGACTAGCAACTTTTCTAGTATATGGTTACTGCCGAATTTTGATTTTGATTTGCTTTATACGGCCGATATGTGGATTGAAAAGGATGTCCAACAACAAAGAACGACTGCCAGGTGGTCTATTAGGGATGGAGGAAACACGAGTGATAACGCGAGATTTGTATGCAACCATGTAGAACAAACAGGTTAGGTATTTTTTGTTTTATCCAACAGTTTTGACGTACACAGCTTTTGCGTGATGATCAGAAACCACACACAGTTAGTTGGCATTAAGTATGAACGTATCAGTATGATTGGGTTATTACAATCCGGCGTATGTAGGTTGGCACTCACATGTATTAACGACAGACATGGTTATTGTTTACAAGCCAGGTTTAAACACAACTGTGTACAAGATCTATCCTGCCCTATTGATGAAATTTATAGCTTTGATCAATTCAAAGGGTTAATGACGCAAAGTCACGCAGTACAAATGTACAGATGTTATTGAGACCATTTTCAAAGATATCGTCCTCAGGTTGGCAGGTTTTGAAAATGGACATGACTTTGGTCACTGTCAGGAAAATTTCTAAGCCTCGTTTGAATCAATGTGTTCCCTCACTGCTGTAATTACATATGGAGTTTGTTCGAAATATAAAAATATTTCACTAGGAAAAATTTGAAGGCAGTTTTTTTATATTCACATGCCGCCAAAGTAAATCTTTTCTTTCTTTAAACTATGTGGCAAGCAAATCGCTAAACTGACTGTGAATTTATTGCCACCAACGTGATCACGCATAAGGGTAAGTTTCAGCCTGAGTCACCATAGTCAGAGAAGATCGACTGCAATCGTCTTGGGATGTTCTATTTACCTGAGAGAAGATTAATAGCCCAGTAAAACTTTTGCGAATGCAGGGGGAGAAATCTCCAGAGCTGACTTATCAGACTTGCGCAGGTGACTACATATGAACACCCAGTACTCGAGTTAGGGTCGTATGCATAGTTTATAAAGGTGTAGCCCAGCATCAGGAGGCAAAAATGAGTGTTTGGTGTAACCTATCATTCGTTTGATTTTAGCAACTGGTAAAGGTAAGCTCTACAAAATTGAGTGAGTCTGATAGCAGAGCTTAATTGTAGAACTTTCCCACTGAGAAGGGGAACCATATGTTACAGAAAACGTATAATGATTAAGCAAAACTAGAGGAATGTTTTTTCACCTTGTTTGAGAGCAACAGGTTGAAGACCGTCAAACCATGGAAGACAAGTTTTGATAGCCAGCCGAGAGCGTATGTCCACGTCATCAACAAGTAGGTAACTCAGGAACGGACTTTGTTTACGGGGAGAGGTTGAGACAATATAGTTATTTCTGTATTGAATGAAGCAACAGGTTACGACTTGATTACCTCACGAAATGTAACAGGATCATCTACTAGGGCTTTGTCTCGTGAGGTTACGACTGAGTTAATAGGGTCACTGCCATGGTTCTTGCATATCAACAACTGCACCAAATCCGAGCTTTTCCTTCTGATGTCAAGTGCACGTTCCTCTGCACTCGGGTGGAGCATTTTGGCTTTATAATCTGTAGCATTAAACATTCTATACATTCACATATCAAGAAAGAAATTTGGTGGTTTTCATTACCGCGACTTAAGACTTTTGAGCATAAATCGCTCTTATGGATTGAGGGTTCTGGTTTCACCGCACACATTAAGGCGTGTCGATCTTTGTGAGACTAAGATATTCGTGTCCAGTAAATACTTCAGTGGAAGTACTAGCGTTCGGAGGTCATAAAAAGCGTTTTTACTTAAGAACCTAAGCAGCGCGGTGAATACATCGGGATCGACGAATTTAGCTTGGCTGTAATATATGATGGTTGACTTTTCAAAGCTTTTAAGTCAAACATGAAGCTGACTGCGTCGTGTGGTCTAGTCTAGCCGGCACCGAAACAGGTTGCAGAACATTGCTTCGTTATGCAAACCGAACTCCCTTCACCACATCCTGAACCGCGAATTTTACAGAACATAGGACAACCTGTGACATTTATTTAAGTGTCTGAATTATCAAATGTGCACCAAGCTTCAGTGGCTAGAATATTGTAAAGATTATGTGGGAAAATGAATAATCTAAAACTATATTTTATTGATTATTGAGCGTGTATTCAAAGGCACTAGACTCAGTGCATTCCTTTTATTCGACAGCGTTTTTAAACCTGTAAAACACGTTTAAAACAGAGGGGCCTTTGTGATTCAAAGACTCTGATGACGTCGTTTGGCCTGATGCACCTGTAATGGGCTCATTAGTGACTTACTGGACAATGCCTGCGTCTCACTCGATAACACAAAGTGCTGGATTAGTGCGAACAGGGTATGGTGGGTCAATTGAACTGTAGGAACTGAACTTGATCGAGGCCCGCTAAAAAAAGGCAAGGTTGAGATGAATTGGTCGTGCCCAAATGCACGTTTCCAGGACAGAGATTGCGGGTTGCGTTTAGGTCAGCTTTCACAATGTAGGGGATATTCACATCAGAGGGCGTGTTGAGTGTAGGGCAAGCAGTTCCGGCGGGTAATAATTGGACTGTGGTTCAGCCTTGCATTAAAAGGTGCGTCATGTGGGAGGTGGCTATTGTTGGACAAAGGCTTGCAGTCAGGGTTTTGTAACAAGTACATTTTTTATTCACTGAATGTGGACTTGAGTTTTTGTGCTTGTTTCTTCCCTCATGTTGTCAAAGCGATATACTCGAGCGACTCGTGAGGTAATGAGTTGAGGAGGGCCTATTATCACCGGTGCCTCATTAGTAGTCGGTTTGTGGACCTGTTTAAATTAAGAACACTGGCTTGTCTTTGACTAGTAGACAGGCAAAGCTTTACCCTACTTGATTCGGTTACCCCGCAGACAGGTCAAAGTCGAGGCGCTCCGTTTTGTTCAGAATGAGCACAGCTGTGCTCCCGTTTGCTAGTTCAGCTTACGACGAACGTTGTCGCCACGTTCGACACGCTGTTGTAACTGCCAAGGTTCACTGTCAGACCAACCGAGTCAGCGACTTTATTCCCCTCCCTTGTAGTGTTGGCATTATTGGAAGCATCGTTGGCGCACTCAGGTGTGGTCCAACAAAATGATGCTACACGATCAAAGGGACCCATTTCATCATTTTCGGACATCACCATACTCTGTTTGAATGCATCGTGGACCACGCGTTCCGAGACGGGGTCTTGCCCACTACAAGGTTTTGACGCTCCATTGCTAGGGCGTTCTGTCCTCGAGAATTCTTATCAGTTCAAGCAAGGTTTCAGGCTTGATGAGGTTCTGACATTTGGTGAGCCTTTTTGTGATCGTTTCGCCTTGGAATTTCAATAAAAGCGGGCAGCATGTCTTTTGTGCCTTCTTACGAGGATTAATGCAGGCGTACGATGTTGGGTCTATATTGGTAATCTCTGAGGGTATCTTTTTAATGCTTTCCAAGTGCAGCCTATCTGGCACATTGAATACGATGGCATTGTTTGGGAAACGCATTCGTTTCGTGATTTCTGGTGCATTTGTGTTGATGAACGTGCTTGCGCTTGGAATATTATGTTTTTTGGGCTTTCAGGCACTTTGAGACCCGTAAGATATTAAAACAAGAATTTTCCCCAAGAGATCGGATGGAGCATGGTTTTTCTACAGCTTAGACATCCTACTGAATAAATCCGCCAATACATTGTCCACGAGAATAAAAAACAGTTCTTAATTTGAGAGGTGCTGGCGTAACCCATCAGTTCATCTTCACCGCCTCTAACAGCAATTTATTTGAGGAGCCAGCTTGAATTCTTGAGATAGAACCCTTGTCTTTTCGACTATCAACAGCGATTTCATAGCAAGAAGTAACTGTTTCGGCACCGGCCGGTTTTGTTTGACGCCTGATTTTGGCCACTAAAGTTTGTAAATACTAGGACAGTTTTGCGAAACAGACGTCGTCGAAATATGAGCAGATTTAATAGAAAGAAAAGTATCAAAAATGACCATTATATTGGGGGTTTCAAATGCAGGATCCACGAAGCAATTACTTGTGTAAGACACAAGAGATCAGCGCAATGTTCGGTGTGCACGGACGGGCTGAAACGTAAACGAAAGTGTACAATCACCGTAGAATACGTGGCGCAGTCCCAACATTCAACAATCAGTCACTCAACAGAATACCGGAACAACAAGAACAACGAGTCACGAGGGCGGCATGTGTATTGTGTATGGTACAAAACGAGCACAAGTTAGAATTCGTTCGTTTTATTTAGTCCAGTCTACAAGTCAATTACAAACGCGGTTCTGGGGATTTGCTGGCATCATGGATGCAATTCTTCGTTGCGCCTCTTGTTCCTGTTTGCTCATTAACGTCCATCGTCTGCATATCTTTAACGAAAAATACGGAAGAATAACTAGCTGACAATCATATGCTAGATCACTGACCTGTACCGTCACCTTTGTGTAATATTCCACAATGGGAGAACTCACGTGAGCGATTGCAATTCACTGGGCAGGGGACAGAACGTCCACGTGTTGAAAATGGATCGTACGAGAGTTAGTCACAGAAATGGTGAGTTGGAAGCCGTATTCACAACCACCCAATGAAGCACACAAGTCCGTAGATAAGGTGTATTCAGCAAGACATGCAAGAACAGGAGCACGACAGCGCAATGTATTATATGGTATACAGGTCAGCAAAACAAGCGACTCACAATTATGCATTGTTCCCTTCTGTTTGTTCTCCCTGCGCCTCGTCCAAGTACGTGGCCGCCGCGAGATCTGGAAGGAGAAGGAGGGAAAAATCACATGTAGTTAGGCGCGTAGTTTGGTTGGTGTCTTTACTGTTACGCATGCTGTTTTCTGATCGCTCACGCGAAACACGGTACGCGCAACACAGTATTCACAGAAGATGTATCGTAGTTTAACATGTCACCACAGGCTAGAAAGTCTGTAAGTCTAGAAGCTTTTCAGTACCTGCAAAATGAGTGGTCTGTCTGTAAATCCGATCGGGCGTGTCACTCGTTGAAAGGGACCGTTCCCTTTGGTAACTATACAACCAACCGGGTGGAGGACGAAAATAGGCAGATTGAAAGTGTTGTCTGTGAACGTTCGACAGTGTATGTGTTATTCAGACTTATTGTTGAACGTTCGAAGGGTATGCTTTCTGATCGCCTCTGCGTTACTGGCATGAAACCTGCGGAATATAGATATCTCTCTACATTTTTGAAACCTTTATCGGTATGTGCAAAATGTGCCTTGCTCAGGTATTACAACACTGGTGAAATTGAGGACGTCGCTAATGGAAAAGAAATGCGGAATTTTCGGCGTGCCAAACAACGAATGTTTCACGCTACCATCAATAAAAACAATAAATGTGATTTCTGTTTCTTCTCACAATGGCTGGTGACGCGTAACCATATTGCTGCGATTTCCTGCGTTAGTGACAGATCAATGGGCGGATTAGCACAGAAATGTAGATGGGCGCCACCCGCCGCTGCTCCCGTTTAGTTCGCACCCACCGAAATACCTGAACACAAGGTGTGCGTGCTCATCTCCATGACACATTCGATTTTAGGTGGGATTAGAAACGCGCAGGACACATGCTAAGATACTACTGCCACGTTGGATTGCATAAGTGTTGAAAATAATGGCGAGCATGTAACAGAGTTTGTTGACGTAAGTGAGTTTTTGTCAAACCACCTCGGTCTCATACTGCACTGCATTCTCCCTGGACGAGAGACTGTGCAACTAAGCGACAGGATTTCGTCCGATCAATTGTGGCCGAAGAAAAATACGACCGGTCAGGAACCTGGACTATTGCTTCCGTGATACGAAGGAAGGATCACGAGGGAAACAGGTCAGAGAATGTTTGAGAGCTAGCCTAAACACCCCTCAACAGCATTCCACCCTACCACTCATAATTGTCCGAACACCCATCTCATCAACTAGCAAAGCGATGCGAGAGTCACAAGCGTGCCGTTCCAAAACGTGTATCTCAGTTGTTTCCACAGGAAATGAAAGTTTACACGTGGAAGTCGAGTGATTGGCGACAGTTTGCCACAGCCAGAAGTCACAGGGGATCTTTTAAAATCAACACATATTACGCGAGCCAGTAGAGGTGGCTTGAAGTAATTTTAAATAAAGGTTAGGAGGCACGTTGTCAGAACGATGGCCTTTGAACTTGTAGAGATTGACATTTGTCAGATTTGCTGCTTAAAGGAAGATCTCATGGACCTGGATCGAGAAAGTGTAAATTAGGTATAGTACTCTTAGTGCTCCGGTTGGTACTATCGTTCGTGTATCGGTTAAGAGAAATCGGACGTCAAAGTCACCTGCGTGGATTGCGAGACGATTGAGCAAACAGCGTGAAGGTTATAATCGTACGCCGCTCAAGAACAAAGGAAATACCCCACTGTTCTTTTCAGGCCAAACAGAAATGTCCCCACGGCCCTCTTCAAGATCACTTACAGCTTGGTTTTCAACACGAGCCTTTGTGACTTACTGTTAACCTGTGCACGATTGCTCACTGAAGACGGACTGTGAGGCCCACCGAGTCTTATTTCAGTGGCAACCTCATGAGTGCTTAAGCGAAGGGGCATGTAGTATTTCGTGGAACGACGATGCATACGTACATGTATTTATAAACGTATATGTATGTGTATATATATGCATGAAGTAGCACAGAAACGTGCACTATATATATACGTATATCTGTATATACAGGCATGTGCTTCTAAATTTATATATATATCTACAGTTTGTGCGATGGAAATGTGTATAAGTACATGCACATATATGCACACAGTTATGGACATTTATGTGCATATGTATGTTTATAAGCGCACACCTTTATATGCGTGTGCAATATGAATATGATAAGTATAACTGCCCACATGTATTGCAGACGTATATAAAAGCATGCGATTGTGTTTTGAAATATGTAATATATACAAATATATATATACGTGATATACACATATATCTACATTAGATATGCAGGCGAGCATGCTGATGCATACATATATGTATGTCTAATAAAAACGTGTATGTGTGTACACATATATCCACGCTCAAGTATATTCGTAACGTACGTATATATATAACGTATATATATATATATCTATGTTACAGGCATTACATGCGCATATGTGAGCTCACGGTGTTATATGGAAGCATGTCTATGCAAGACATATATATCTGTATCACTAAGAAGTGGTGTGGGAGATTTATGGTTTTAAATGAGACCCAGCCGTGAGAAGTCAGGGCTTCGGCTGGATTCGAACCAGACACAGCATGCTGTGTGCTGCACCTGTTACCGGCGTAATTCTTCTCCAACCAATGGGAAACCTGGGCTTCAACGTCACTCAGCGTATTGTTGTGCCCCCCAAATTACATTTTCACGGGTATGAGAGGAACCAGGCTCCCACGCCAACTTATCTCCCTGTCAAATTGTTGCAATTTTCGGCTTCCTTGATAGCAATTTTTCAGGCACTAAACCAAAAGTGTTTCTCTCGGCAAAAAGGCTTCTTAAACTCTATCTACTATCTAGTTGACAACTTTTCCGAAGACGTTACAAACTCACCCACTGACGATCTACCAACCTGACGAGTTGTCGCCTGCAGATAATTTTGTGTTACTGGAAGATTTTGATAAACCCGTTCAGCGATTCAGCGATTCGTACACGGGTTCGATAAGGTGGCCCAAGGTTCCCGGATCCAGTCGGTTTTTCTTGCTAAAAGGCGATCATCGAAAACGGGGTGTAGCACCGCTCTTGGAGATCACAGTGAATACCAAGAACAAAGTAAAATTACTCGCATAACACAAGTTTAGTTGAATAAGAATCAAGCAAAGTTTTAAAACGATCCCCAGAAGCGCGGCTGACGACCTCTGAAGGAAGGCTGTTCTAATAGTTAATAACCCTGTAAGAAAAGAACTGCTGCCTAAGAAAGGTCCGAGAACGAAGCTTGAAAAGCTTTCTATTATGTCCTCGCCGGCCATCACCATTCGCTACAGTGGATAACTGTTCTATAAGACCTACTCTAAAAAAGTGTGTGAGTATTAAATGATTACCGAGTCTTCGAAATTCAAGTGGGTACAGGTCAAGAATTTCAAGTCAAGACCCGTTTTTAACATCAATCAAACCCGCAACCACCTTGGTTGCCGCGCAATGGACACGCTCAACCGCTAATATGTCTTTCTCCAGGCCGGTATACACCACCTGATTGGCATACTCGAGGAGCGGTCATGTATAACTCACGTAAAGCGTTTGAAAAGCTTTCTTGTCTATGCGTGGAAAAGTGCGCCTAATCATCATAAGAGCGGCAAGTCCTTTTTACCGCCATCTCATGGTGATACGTGAAGGACAAGTTGACGACAACCAGATGCCCAGATCTTTCTTCCGATCGATTCTCATGATATCTACTGTGCCAGATACGCTATGAATCATGAAAGCATTGCCAGAATCTCCACCGAGTGACATGTGAGCACATTTGTTGTCATTTCGTGGGAGACACCAATCGTCCGACCAGCGCTTGATCGCGTCAAGATCAATTTGTAGTGCACTGGGATTAGTGGCATTCCAGATTTTTAGGTCGTCTGCGTATAAGAGGACGTTGCTGGAAATATTGTTTGGAAGGTCGTTGATGTAAATGAGGAATAACAAAGGACCTAGCACTGTCCTTTGGGGAACTCCCACAGAAATGAAAGAGGGGGACGAAAGGTCTGATTCGGTCTTGGCTACAAAAGTTCTATTATCAAGAAAAGAGGCAATCCAGCGAAGAACCTCTCCTTAAATACCATAGGCTTCCAGGTTGTGTTTCAAGGGGCCGTGCGGGACACGGTCAAAAGCCTTGGCGAAATCAAAGAAGGCAGCGTCTGAGATGAGGCCATTGTCTTTTGGCCTCCGTCGGACTGTCCATGAAAATAAGCATTTTTGTTATGCATGACCGATTGGGAGGGAAGCCATCCTGGGTGGAAGGGAAAAGATTACTTGATAAGAAGTGATTGAGTATGGGGCGCTTTAGTAGACGCTCCCTTATATTGCACGGAATGATAGTAAGGCTGACTGGCTGATAACTAGCCGGAGAGTGCCGGTCATGCACTTTAAATATGGGTGTGACCATCGCCTCTTTTCATACGCTAGGGAGGATGCTAGTCCGGAGTGTTTGCTAAAACAGCTTATAAAGGGGTTCAGCCAGACTAACAGCTGCTTCTTTGAGTACTCTGGGATGGATCATGTCAGGACCTATTGCACTGTATGAATTAATCTTGAGTGAAAGGTTTTCAACATCTGGCACAGAAAACTCAACGGTCACGAGTGGTTGCCTGAGCTTCTGCAGCGGTAGTACAGGATGCCAGCTCGGGGATGCAACGTTCTAGACTGCTGAGTAGTACTCCCTGAATAATTTGGCCACAACTAGGGGGTCAGATGAAGCCTCTCCGTTGGGCAGTAGTAACGAAAGAGCTGAAGGTTCGTTCTTTCTTAGTCATCGCATATGCTTAAGCAAGAAGTTTTCGTTCCCGCAGGCTCTAAGGAGGATCTTCATTTGTACGAGTATGGTGTGTTTGCGGATTTCCCGCCTACAACCGTTTCGGACAATGTGGAACAGGCTTAGGCTCTCTGAGATTCCTGTAAGCCTATGCTTCGCGAATAAATGGGAACGGTTATCAAGAAGACGACATATCTTGCGTGGAAGGGGCGGCCGATAAGAGAAACTGAACAGTTTGCGCGGTATAAATAAGTCGTTCGCTTTCTGAATTGCGCTTTGAAACCTACGGCAGTTCTGGTCCACGGAGTCCAGGTCAAGAAGAAGTGAACCTAGGTAGGTTCTAAGGCCGTTAAAATCTGCCTGATCAAAATTTCGAACTGTGGAAAGTTTTGCTGGTTGTTGTAACCAGTAACAGATAAGATCGAAGGCTGAGAGAAAGTGGTCACTGTGTCCAAGTGGCGGCTTGATGATCACTCTGTCTACCAGGTGGCTCTCATTAATGACAACTACGTCGAGCAGAGAGGGAATCTGACCAAAACGATGCCGCGTCGGGGCGGTGACTTGCTGTGACCACGGCTTCCAACGTATCAGCGTCGATAAGGAAACCGAGAATCCGCTTTCACAGTCCCGGTGAGAAACTGATGCTCAGTTTATCTTGGGTGCATAAAAGTCACCCATAGTAAACAGATGAGTAAAGTGTTCTAGGCCCAAAAAGTTTTCCAGGCTTACCAGAAGGGTATCGTTGTCGGAGAGGTCTGATGAAGTGAGTCTTGGCCACGCAGTTGTAGTCGAAGCCACAGAGCGTCACATTTATCAGAGGACTGGAAGCCACCGATACCCGCGGGTGTCGGGAGACACTGCTGAAGAAACATCGCAGAACCCCCGTTAAACTAGCTGGCGTATGGCCATAACTCGTAAACGTGCCTTGGCATCAACGTGGAATGCTATGTTAATTTGGGCCTTACAGTAGAACAGTCGACCATTTTGGAAAGACGACGTGAACGTAGACGTCAGCAGACAACTAAAGGGCTTAACAGTATACGTTAAGTTGACGGATATTAGCCATTCGGGGTCAACACGCGAGGTTTCATTCTTCACCGCGACATAATATATGGATGGTTGACTGATTCTGACGTTGCATTTCAAGACAGACATGCTCATCAAAAAACCGCTTGGTCTGTAGATTATCAAGACATGCAATTTCTCGACGCATTTGTGAGAAACACTCTCGTGAGGGCGTGATCAGTGTAGAGATTTTATAGTCATGTACAAATTTGAACACCACAATTGTGAACTGTACAATGAGTTAGTTATGCGAATAGAGCAACAAAAGAGACATTATATGAGAGAAAAATTCGACTTTAGGAAAAAACTTGAGATACATACTTCTAAGACGATAGTACTTGGGATCTACAAAACTCGATACAATAGTTGTGTTGTTACATCAGTTCGAACCTCACAAGGTAACCACTGACCCAATGCTCAAGGTAATGCCAGCAAAGAGGTGCTCTGAGGATGGAGGGGACGTACTGTCAAAGGATTTTTATCATTATCCCATATACATAGTCCCGAAAAACTGCGCAAAAAATTTTTGACGATAGGGGGAGATGGGACCGCATATATTTCCGCGGGGGAACGGATGGACCCCTCGATTGGAAGTCATTCTTCGTTCACATTTCAAAGAATTTTGAGGATCTGGCGATATGCTCAACCATTGCGAGATTTTGAGTATCCGGGCGGGGTGGAATGTTTTCTTGCGTGGGATGTATCAAGAAAACCAAGAATGGAAATCGAAATCATGCGATAAACGGGGGAACGTAAAACTAACTGTGTGAAATACGACGAAATGTAGTGCTAGTTCCTGAATTCCAACGCCTAGAGTTTCCACAACCTTATGTCACTGTGAATCGGAAGTCGTAAAGAGAAAACGGCGAATCTGCAAACAAACTTTATTTATTGATTTACTCACCGTTTACAACAGACTTCAACGTAACAATTGAAAGGTGCTAGGGAGCTGGACGTGAGAGCGCCTTGAGTACAACCGCACACTAACCGCCAGAGTGCAAGAGTGCGTCGACGGAAAATTCCAGTCGACCTTCAGAATTCAAACAAGCGTGAGACTGGTTAAGCGGCGTTCCTAACGGTAATAGCTCGACATTGTTATCCTAGTGAATGTAACCTACAGCAGTAGAGATGATGTTGGTTCATTATACAGCTACGAGCAAAACTGCGATACTTATGCCGGCCCACTAACTTTGATGCTAGTGGTTTGTGGTAAATTTACATTTACAAGGTAATGTGAGCCGGCGCAGTGGTACTGGCAAGGCAACTCTCACGTCGCGCGGAGTTCAGAATTTTGGGGACGTCGAAGGTGATCTCACTACAGAACAATGGAACATGGGATATTCTGGCATAACCTTTCATGGGAGGTTAATAACATTGTGATGATTGATGAAATTGTAGCATGTTCAGCTTTTGCACGGTGGTTTACCACACAAACACACAAGTTGTCAATAAGTATGGAGTAAGGGCGTACCAGGACCTTCAGGTTATTACTAATGGGCATGGGTATATTGACACCCGTACATGGTGACTATAGACATGTTGTCTTGTTTGCTGGCGGGTCTAAATGTACAATATCAATCCTGAAATTGATAGTTTCGATCAGTTTGAGGGGTGCATCACGCAACATCACGCAACACAGGGGATTTTTCGTCAGATGTTATTAGGTCTATCTTCAAAGCTAACACCCTCGGAGAGGTAGATGTTGAAAATGGACATGACGTTCTTTATTGTTATGAAAGTTCCTAAGCCTCACTTGTAGTGATATATATTTTTATTGGCTCTAATTGCCTGCGGAAGTTTGTTCCAAATGTAAGAGTATTTTACTGGGAAAAAATTTGTACACAGATTTTCCGGAATTTAAGGGTTGTCAAGATGAAGTCCTTGTTTCTGAAGTTATACTTTGACCTGTGTTGTAAGGAAGTCGCGAAACTGACGGTAAATGTAGTGCCATAAACCAGATTATACATGAGTGCAAGATTAAGCTTGAATCGTCGTAATCAAAGAGGATCGATTGCAAGCGTCTGGCAGCGTTCTCTGTAGCTCAGAGATTGATAACCCAATAAGCTTTTTGTGAATACACGTTGGAGGCTTTCCAGAGATAGCCTACCGGACTTGTGCAGGTGGCCATATATGAACGTTCAATACTCAAACTGGGGTCTAATGCACAGTTTATAGAGGTGTGATCGTGCACCAACTAGGTAAGATATATCTTCTGCAAAGTTGAAGGAGTTTGAGTGGCGTAAACCTGGGTCACGTACCGAGTTGGCGATTGATATGCTGTGACCGTTCAGCTTCATAGAGCCATCTAGTACGTGACAACCATGTACAACGAGAGTGGATTTATTGGCTGGAAATTTCATCGTCCATGTTTGACACTAGGTCTTCAATGATAAGAAGTACTTTCACATATTTTCTAAACACAGACTGAGATCCAAATTCGACAAGTATTCTCTGTTTGGTGAATCTTTCGTGTTAAAATTGAGTGCTTTTACAAGTGCATCTTGCTCGTTGTTGGATAGTGGATGGTTTGATAGGTTTCTGATCCACTTATAGTTGCTGGATTTGGTATGCTTCATCGACAGTCTTGAGATCTTTACTTCAAGGGTTCGTGCTACTCGTTGTTCTATTGCTGCCTCTAATTTCTGTAGCGGATGTTTGTCTATTGTTTGTTTACAGTCCTCTCTTTTCGCCACATTCAAAACTATACGCTGAAACAATTACGCACTGATGATGTCACCTCGCTTGGTGATGAAACGTTTGCAACCCAAATGCCAAGCCTAGCGAGCGTATCAATACCAAATAGATTGAGATTGCCGAAAGGGAAATTGTAAACAAGTTTGATATCATCGGCGGATAGAAATAGTTTGCCACGCTTGATAATTTCACATATACCGTTTATATATATACGAGAAAGAGTAACGGTCCTAAAACACATCCCTGTTGTAGTCAGTGGGCGTGAGCTTTCAGAATGGATCTTGGGAATCGTCGTACCATCAGATTCTGATGGAGCTTGACGTGAAACATGCGATGTTCACTGCTCACCTGAAGAGACAGAATTAACGGATGTGTTTTGGCGATAATATCAAGCCACCTGGGTTGTGTAAAACTAATGTTTATACCTTAGCCAGCGCTCTACCTACAACGCTGCCGTTATCACGTGCGTTAACCTAGTCTCTTTTGATGTACGAATCTCGACGATGGGGCTTTTAATGTTCAGGCATGTTGCATCAACTTAATAGAGCCAAATTCCTGCGACTGATCTTTGAGAATTTCAAGCTGTCTCCCTTCAACAGTAAGTAAGAAGTGTCAAACATCCAAGCTGGTGACTAATAAGTCACGCCGGAAGATTTCATGGTTTACGTTGTTTGAATGCTTACAGTCAGTGTTGAAAAACAGCGCACGCAAAGGAGAAAGAGATAGTTCGCTTGCTTCGAAAATTTATTCGCGAAAATTGGGATGTTACACTAATTTACTTTCTACAAGGTTGTGGGATGGGCAAATTTTTAAATAGTTCAAGGTCACTCTTGGAAAAAGGTCGGTTTAGGTGAGGCGGGGTGGGAAATCCTAAAATCCAGCAGACGATTGCGTAGGTTTCAACAGGATTTCGCCGACTGCTCGAAAACTTCAAGAAGTTGAACAACTCGCGAACCGTTCAGCTAAAACGAAGTTCCGTGCGTCCATCCGTCGTAGAAAACTTTCCTCGCCCAGTGAAAAATATGCGGATCGGAAGGGAGAACGTAATTCCACACGTTAGATGAGAAAATGTGGGGTTATAACATTCACTATGGCAAACAATGTGCTTGCGGAATTTTTTTTTGACAAAGAACTCATACGATACCATTATTTTTGCCATGATTATTGGAATATATAATCCCATCTACTGTTTGTTGTGGCACTTTTCTATGCACTCGGGATTTATTGCGGCGAACGGAGAATTGTGTCGACGGTTTTGAGGGCCGCATGAAATGAGTAGCGTCGTTCTGTTGCATTTATTATTAGGCGCCAAGTTTACACTTTCTGGCAATTTGGGCAGCGCATACACATGAATAAACGCATATCATTCAAATAATGTTAAGTTACAAATGGTTTAGTGAGCGCGAAGTAAGCCAAGTGCTAAAAGATCTTGCGAGTAAACCATATGACAAACCAGTTCAAGCAGGCTGTTTTCGAGGGGCGTGTGACAGAGGGGTGGTTATCTACGTGATGCGCATCCGGTAGCTAAATATTTCTCGGATCACACTCAAAAAGGTCATCAGGTGATACAGAGAGTTTGAAGATAGACATTGTGTTTGGTAACGTAAGATAGCTGTCAAAACCCTTTTAAACCACTGAATGTTGTTACTGGCTCTGAATTCATCCGGAAGTTTATTCCAAATGTAGGAACACTTTACAAGAAAGAAGTCTGCACGCATATTTTCCCGGGATACCAGAGTTGGCAAGGTAGAGCCCTTATTTCTGAGACTATATATAGGGCAGTTTTGTAAGTGGACGGTGAACACTGTGGTAATCGCATTTGAATATACGAGTTTATACAGCGGCGTAAGGTTCAACTTTAGTCTACGCAACCAAAGTGGATCCATACCAAGATTTTCACAGCGCTGTCTGTAGGTGAGCGGAGAAGAATATCCTATTAAGCTTTTGGTAAACGATCACTGAAGGTTTTCTAACACAAGTCTATCAGACTTGCGTAGATGACGGTAAATGAGAGTGCAACACTCGAGTTGAGGCCGAGCACACATTTTGTAGTGCGTCAGCTTTGCAGCGGGTAGACTGAACGTCTTTTTGATACAGCCTATTGTTTTTTTTAGTTTTTGCTACCTGTAAGCATACTTGTTCGGCGAAATTAAGGAAGCTTGAGTGCCGTATTCCTAGATCACTGACCGAAGTGGCTGTATCAATATTACAACCAGCTAGTGATATTGAGCCATGGGGTGGTTTACAACCATGAGTGATGGTGTTCGATTTGTTAGCTGAGAACGACATCAGCCATGTTTTGCACCACAACTGCAATGACGCTAGGTCCTGTCGTACGTTTTGTAGGCAGAAATTGTCGCTACTGCCCTGGCGAAATGTGTGAACGATTTTGATATCGTCAGCAGACAGAAAGGGCTTGTCATATGTGATAACGTCTTATAATTCATTTATGTACATTAAGAAGAGCAACGGACCCAGAACGCCTCCTTGGACCACCCCACTAGTAACTGATTATGGTGTTGAGTAGCGCTCCCCTATTTTGACTGTTGGAGTGTGACCTCCAGGGTATGACGACGGCCAGCTATACAATAGATCTTGTATGCCGAGCGATGCTATTTCAATCAGGAGGCACTAATGAGACACACGACAGAAAGCCTTTTACATGTTCAACAGCATGATAATTACCGCATTTCTTGCGTCGACGGACGTCGATATATGGTTCAAGAATTCCAGCTGACATGTCATACAAGAGCGTTTGCTAAGGAAACCGTGCTGTGAAGGGTTTATAAGGTTGTGTGTCCTTGAGGACTCGGCTATGTGCACCTTTACTATCCTTCCAAACATTCTCGAACAGATTGACGTGTGGTTGATGGGACGGTAGTTACTAACGTCCTGCCTTGGATTGAGGTTTTCCACTGAGGGGAGAAGGTGCTGGATAAAAGTGATGGGTTCAACAAATTGAGTAAGATGATGAGTATATAATCACCTGCTTGCTTGACTACAATTGGTGGGATACCATCTGGTCCAGGGTGGATTTAGGGTCTGATGCCAGCTAACTGTGAACGAACACTTCGAACATCGATTGGAACATTACTGAAAACTTTATTTGTTTTTGACGGGATATTAGCAGGTAATGGGGGTACTTTCTACACTAAACGAGGCAGCAAAATGTGAGTTGAAGATTTCGCACATTGCTACAGGGTCATCGACAGCTGTTTTGTCTTTGGGAGTAATAATTCTTATAACGGGGTCCCTCATGCAATCTCTCCGTCTCAATAGTCGCACTAGTTTCACACATCTTTGCTCACTACGGAGCGCGATTTTCTCTTCGTTTATTTGACGGAGTTGCGTCTGACGTTCTATGTGTTCAAACACTTCGCTCATTAGCATCACCAGGGAAATGTCTAGTGTCCTTCCGTACCTCGACTTGAGCGTTTTAGGTTTGTCAGTCCTTTTCGCAGTAAGGATTTTACCTTGTTCATGGGAGCCGACACGTTTTGATTCACTGGAGACCAAAACGTTGATACAAAACGCTAGATATCTGGTGAATTCTCCGGCCGCTATGCTTGGATCTGATATGCGAAAGAAGGTACTCCAACTTAGGGATCTTAGTAGGGAGAAAAAGGCATTCCAATCAATGAATTTTAGAATGAGGTCCAGGAGATATTAAGCATGTTAAAGTCACCGCGTACTAGTTTTTGTTCACAAAGCATGTTGGACACATGATTCACTATCTCCATAAGGTCAGTCAAATCATCGCCCGTAGCATCAGGCGGCCTGTAGATGAATTGTATAAGTAGCTCACGAGAACCAATAGAGACCAATAGCCACAACGAGCCATTCGAGTTTATGAAGTATAGGCTCATTAAGTTATACCGCGGAAAATAGTAAACGATGCATCTACCTTCTCGTCCTGTGAGACGACCCTACGAAACATGTGATATCCTAAGATGCTCATCTGACTGTGTGGGAAGTCAGGAGAGCACCAAGTCTCAGTGACGAGAATGATATGGGGATCAGATAAGAAGACAAAGGGTTTAAAAATGTGCATTTTACTAACCAACGATCTTGCGTTCATTAGTAATAAACTTATGAAATTCCTTTTGTCATTTACAGCAGATAAACTGCCAAAGAACTTCATGACAGATGGGGCAGTAGGTTACGAAATATCAAATGGAAAGGCCTGATCTAAGGAATGTACCAAGTTTCTGCTCATACGCGGGTGGATGTCGTAAAAGTTTGGCTCCATGATGGGAAGTGCTGGAAGAGTGCCAGTATGGTGGGATGGCTGGGTGAGGCTTGGGGAGGGGGTCAGGTGGCGGTTGATGAAATATCGGAGGGTGCACTAAAAAAGAACTTGTTTGTCATACATTTGTGTTGTTGACGTAATAAAGTGATGACGTGCTTGCTGGGGTATGCATATTGGGGACTTGGTTCCTGGTAGCACCCATATTTTGGGTAGGAGGATGAGTTATTACGGATCCATTGGATGATGGATGGTAACCGTGACCCCCATTATAGTAGTAGGTTGATCTGGAAGCAGCGGGAGACAAATTGTGCAGTTTTACATTCGGAAAGTTGTTTCTTAGAATGTGTTTCTCACAGGCAGATGCATGACGCTTGTAAAGTCCTTTTGGTTTACACTTATATTGCAAATCCGAAACACTGTTCTCCGGTTAACACCCTACAGATCTTACTGTTGATTTGAAGCATTGTTCAGGTGTTCTGGATTTGCTGTTGGTATTTCCGATTGCTCCACCCAACGAAGAGGACTTCCTCTGACATGAAGTGGATGGCCATGCTCGCGCAGCCGCGTCATTATCAGGGGCATTTAAGCTGCTTCTTCCAGTGTTCTGAGTAACTATGGATGCCTAGGTCCAGGACTTTTTCTATTCAAGGACACGTTGGGGACTTGGTGATGTGTTTTTACCAATAGCCGTGAGTTTTGTTGCGGAAACTTAAACGCGCCTGGTGTCGTCAGAACTAGACGTTGTTTGTTTTCCAGTGCTTCCCAGACCGGAGACGCAACGGCGCCTCCAGCTGTAACTTGCGGGTCCAGAGAGCTCGTGGAGCAGTCAAGATCTACAGTCAGATCTATGAGATTGTTGACTGTATTCTTATTCTTATTTTGGTAAATATTGGCTCGTAATATTTCCCTCTGGAGTGGCGTCTTGTCACCAAGGACTTATATGGACTTGAAATTTGTGCCACGCCTGATTTGCTCTTGTCTTCTGACAAATTCGTTTGCTACAAGTTCACTTGTGAACTGTAGCAACAATGGGCAGTGCTTCTGCTGTACTTTCTTGTGCAGTCTTAAAGAGTAGCACTCTTGTTCTTCCATCTTACTGGCTTTGAGTAAGATCCTTTTCACCGACAACGGAATTATTCTGTCAGGTACGTTAAACACCACCACTTTGCTTGTACAGCGTAACCGCCTATGCAGTTCCGTAGCTACACTACTATTGAGCGTTTCGGCGGTTACGAGGTCTTCGTGACTAGGGGTAGTCTGATGGCAGACGTTACTTGAGGCATTTATAATGCACAATAGCAGATCTAATTTGTGCAAAATTTCGGCAAACACATCGTTTTCTACTGTGTAGTTTCGTTATTCCAGTCTCTAATCCCCTTAATTTTAGCCTGATCTCCGAATACATTGGTAATGGAAACCGGACATGGTTTATTGTTTTTCCTTCCGTGTGATATGCTAAGATTTGTTGTTGACACTGCCGGTTTAGCAACGGCCTCGGTCCCCTCTGCGATAGCAGGGGTGGGACTGGTGTTGACCAAACAATCTGAAGGCTTTACACCTTTTTTCACCATCAACATGCATTTTTTGTGCAGGGATAATCGCTTGACGACTTGCAATTTCTGGAAAGTGGCTGACTTAGCGGGCATAACTATATGATGTTCAACTTTTATCAAAAGGTCTCAAAGCGAGTAAATATGACAAAATACAACAAATATCACGTAACTTTGGGTGATGAAATGGGAAAAACGGGATTTGCACTAGCGCGCAATAATGGCGACAGTCGGTTTCTTTCCATACAAAAATAATGTGAAAACTGGTATGAGGCGAGTGTTATGACAAGTTTCAGTAAAATGGTAAAGTGAAAGTCCTTAATCAGATGTATGAAACCTGCGAATTTCACGGAACCTCACATCATCGGGCCTAGTTGGTGTTTAAGTGGTCCACCACAAGTACATCACTTTCGTGTGGTGAATCAGCGTGGCGGTGTACAACGAGGACGTGTTCTGGAGAATATTCAAGAAGTATCAGGAGTTCCGGGAGTACCCGGAGGATTTGAACAGATTTCAGCGGGAAACGTGTAGCAGTTTCTTCATCAAACGGCAGCAAGTGCCAAGAAACATAGGGGAACAGATTTGCCGCCAGGCCGCCCGTACGGGAGTGTTTATACGTATACATATATATATATATGTAAACGTATGTACACTATTATAACCGCTAGTAAAAATATGTGTGTGTGCATATGGGAATGCATAAATATATAGATATATATACCTTCATGCATATTTCCACAACGGTATATAAACATATATATAAACACATGTATACGTATGTACATATATGTATATATATATGTATGCATATATGATATAAACACATATGTATACATATATGTATGTATATTATGTAGATATGTACGTATAATACACATACATGTGTATACCTGTGGGAACGTTTATAATATCATATATATATATATATATATCTACGCACATATTCATATACCTACATGCATATGTATAATTCCACATACATATATGTATACGTTTGTGAGGGTTTATATATGTGCATATACTCATATATACATATATACACGTATATAGGTATATATAGTTATATATATATATATATACGTATATACATATACATATACACATTTTTGAAACAAAATACCTATATATAGATCAGCACGTGCTTTCACATGTTAGCAGATATTTCCCTGTACATTTTAGGTATTTCTTATATATATGGTCCACATATGTATGTATCACGCTTATCATATTTATCACACGTTGACCTGCCACAGACATATGTAGCGCGCAACGGAAACCAGCGAGCGCGCGCGGGTTGAATTTGAGTTGTGTAACGGAGCGTGCTGCTGCGTTGACTGTGCCGTTTCAGTTTGCGTTTGTGTAAGTCGTATGCATGGCTTTCTAGGCCTTCGGCTCATGCTTGTTCACGTTGTTATTCTTTTTAGAACTGTTGTTCGAACCCCTACTTCGAAAGAACGCTGTCCCCTGGTGCGTCCACGTTGCCCGAAGGTTGGTCCGCAAAGTCACGGGCACTCAAAGTAGAGTCGGCTGGCCTGAATGTTCCACATACTGCATAGGCAACCGATGAGAAAATTCGGCTTCAAGGTCACTCAGCGTATTATTAGGCCGTTCAAATTATTTCTTCCCCGGTATGAAGGAAACCGGCTGCCAATAATAACTGGCCTTTCTCGAACCACGTGTCACATAGTTAATACATCCCTAAATCCGTGAAACCCTCCCGTTGCTTCCGTAAACGAAGTTAGGGTGATATAAACTCAGCACCTTGCGGAGGGAACAGTTGACAGTGATTGATCATAGTGTTGGGGCTTCTGAAGCTAAACATCGGGATATTTGGGTACCACACAAAAAATTTCAAGCATCGGTCGTTGAGCACTGTTTCCAAGCCTGACTTCGTTTCCAACTTCATTATTTGTTATTAATTTGTGCTACTGGTCGGTGGTGGAGGGTTTCGGTTTTACATATAAGTTGAACGTCAATCACAACTGGTCGCGGCTGTCGTATCCCCATAAGCGTCCTATACAGCCGCCTTCAAAAATGACGCTAGACTCGAGTCACGTTATTGTTGGGGCTTGTCAGTAATACACAACCTTGCCACGGCCGGGACTACAGCTCCTTTCAGATTCTCATGAATCAACCGTGTTCACTACCGCACCACCGACCCAACAATAGACACGACCGAACTACCATATGCAAACTCTCAGCCAGACTGGCTGACGAGTGGTGCACAGGTTGTCCAGTTGTCTCCACTAGAGACACAGCAAAGGTCAGGATGACTGCATTCATTTACGCCATTGAATAGGACCTTTCGCCAAGTTCAACTGGCGACTAATGGTAAGTCTAGGGGAATGAAAGTTGCGTGACGATCGGGTTATATCAAAAACCAAAAATCCCGTACTAGTGCTCGTTAGTTGAAGTATCAAACCTCAAGTAGCGCAATAGGCAAACGTTTCACCTCGTCGTCATACTGAGTACATTCTCCTGCTCATGTGACTATTTCAGCAGTGACTCTTGTATATTGCGCCTCCTCTGGTAAATTACCTTTTAAACTCCGCTATCTATACCACTGATTTCTCTGTCGCAACTGTTGATGATCTTTTACGCAGTGGTGTTCTCCGAAACTTCGGAAAGCACTGGAATGTTTCAATTTAGTGTTATGGGTGTAACCGATAACTGAACATCATGCTCGCATTGCCTTACTGCATACTTCATAACGTCATACATAACCCTGCCCAAAGTTTCATTTCTCAAGCTTACTTAACGTGTTACTGTTACTGCTTAGAAACGAGTTTTTCAAGCCCTAATCACTGAGTTTACAGCAGATTAACTCATCTGACCAAATTCAGAAATTATCATCCCCTGGACTTCTTTCGTGCCTTCTTGATGCGTGACATCAACCTTCTAGAAATAAACTTCCCTAAATTCTCGTACATAGGTTGCTAAGATCCCATGGCGGCACGTTTCTTCCAATTGGCGGGGATCTTGAGCTTAACCAAGCATACATCTGAATTTACGAGTTAAAAGGGTGGTCATACCCTCTCTTGTCTAGACAACGTTCTCACCAATGAAACTTGATAACCGGCAGTCATAAAATCAATGCCCCCTAGGAGCAAGCTGTCATGTAGTCATACTGTTCGAAGTCATCCGCAAAATTAGTCTGATCCGTTTAGTTACCAACAACCGAAGAAACTGTTGCAAAATGAATGTGGAGACATCTCACAGTAAAAACAATCAAGCTTGACCCTAAAAACGGTGCGCGTGGGCGCGCTACCAGATGTCCCCATCCGAGAGCGATGGGGTTGCACCAATCAGACAGTAAGAGAACTTCATACATTCTCGCCAACTGCTAACCGCGCTATTCGTAGTTGACCCGAATAATCTGTTTTGAAATGCATCTTTAGAGCGAAAGCAAGGGTGGGAATACAACAGACCTCTGACCTGACAGGGCTTACGAGATCTGACGGGGAAGTCTGCAGTGCCTTGGCGAAAATTGAAAGTGACATCCTTGCACATAGAAATATTTTTTGCGTTGGTTGCTAGACATGAAGCTGTCAACTATTTGGAGTATTTTGCGATCATTGAGTGACCAGCGGCTACCATTAGGATAATTATCACGTGGTAACCAGAACTCTGGTAATCTTGAGAACCAGTAGAACATTACAAACGGGCATATATATATGGAAAAGAATGTGCATGTGAATTATATACCCACTTACTTTTTGTGCACGTATCTAAGCACAGCTTATATAAGGTCATTCTGCTGGGTTTGCTAATAAGCGTCAGTTTCACATTTTCCAGCAATCCGGATAAAGTGTGCACAAAAACGCACATGAATAAAATGATGTTGATTTTACAACGGTGTCGTGGACATGCAGCAAATGAAGTGTTCGCTAGAGGTCTCAGTGAATGATACGTACACAACGAACCGCTTCATGCAGTCTGCTTTCGAAGGAAGTGCGATAATGAGAACGAGTACGTACGTTATATGCAGCTGACGGCTGAACGTATCCCGGACCACATTACAAAAAAGCCATCGAAGGATGAACGGAGTTTGAAGATCGACGTTGTAGTTGGTAGCGTAAGATAACTATCAAAGCTCTTTTAAAGACGACGAAGTTCGTTACAGGCTATGAACTCATTCAGAAGTTCATTCTAAATACACTAATATTCTGCAGTGAAAAAGTTTGCATCTGCCTTTTCCGAGCTGGCAGGGTTGACAAAGCGGTGTCATTATTTCTCAGACTTTATAAAGAGCTGTGTTGTAAGTGAACAGCGAACGCCTTTTTGATGGCGTCCGAATGTCTGAGTTCATTCAGGACTGTAAGGTTCAACTTTGGTTTTCGTAAACAAAGTTAATTAGTACCAAGTTTTTGACAGCTTTGTTTATAGATGAGCGATTATTGAGGGTTTTAATAATAATAATAGTGATATATTTCTCGACGCATTTGTGAGAAACACACTCGGGAGAGCGTGAGAAACGCAATGATTTTTAGCATATACACAATTGGACACAAAATCTGAAAATTGTACAACGAGTCAGCTATGTGAGTAGAGCAACAAAACAGACAAAAACAAATATTATATGGAGGGAAAATTCAAGTCTAGGCAGGAAACTTCGAGCTTCATGGTTCTGAGAAGGTAGTGCTTGGGGTCTGCACAATTTGATAAAATAATTGATATGTTATATCGATTGGGACTCCACAAGGTGATCGCTGGTCTGATGCTCAAGGTCGTGCCGAAAAACGGTGTTTGGAGAATGAAGAGAATGTATTGGCGAAGAGTTTGACCATTATTCCATGTAGATAGCCCGAAAAAAAGCGCAGAAAATGCGTTCATGATGTGGGGGAGGTGGGAACGCATATACTTTCGCGAGGAATGCATGGACCTCTTGACCGGACGTCATTCTTCGCTCAAATTCCTAAGAATTTCGAGGAGCTCGCGATATGCACAACCATTGCGGAATTTTAAGAGTCCTGGCGGGTGGGATGTTTTTTCGTGCAGGATGTATCAGCGAAACCAAGAATGGAGAGAGGAATTATGCGATAAACGGGATAACGTGAAACTAACTATGTGAGCTATGACGAACAATGGAACATGTGACATTCTGACAACCCCCTATGTGACGTTACTAACATTGTGTTGATTGATGAAATATATATCACATGCGAACAGCTGCTAGTGAATGACGCGAAAGGAGATCGATTATAAACTATTCTTAGTGTACGATTATTGCCAAATTTAGGTGTCCAATATTCTTGTACAGACGGTATATAGAATGAGAAGAATGTTTGACAACACCGAGAGGTTGCCGGGTCGTCTATCAGGGGAGGAAAAGGAGGAGTTGCGACTCGAGGTTATTATGCAGTCATGAGACGAACGGGTTGAGTTTTTTTGAACGATTTTAACATGTCCAGCTTCTGCATGGTGGTTTACAGCCCAGGCACACAAGCTATCAACAAGTATGGGGTAAGAGTGTGCCAGGATGTTTGGGTTGTTACTAACGGGCATGAATATTGACACCTATACGTATTGACTATAGACATGTTATCGTGTTCGCTGGCAAGTCTGAACGTACAAAATCTACCCTGAAAGCGGTGGTTTTGGTCGGCTCGAAAGGTGTGTGACTCAAAATCACGCAAAACAGGGGGGGTTTTCGTCAGATGTTATTAGGTGCTGTAACGATTCACGTCTGATCGTTGAGTTACGCGTAGCCCAAAAACGGATCCCCAAAATGAGAACAAGATTGGATCCAACAATTTCTACGGTACTATTAACGGAATGCATCAATAATTACAAAAGGCAAACCTCAATCGTTCGCGACGATAGTTTCGTCCAGCAAAATCAACAGCTTCTCAACAGGACCAACAAGGTCAAAGGTGAACCGACACGCCAGCGGACCAGGACAAGAATGGCCACTCGCGCGGCGGACATTTAGTTCAATGAAACGAAATGGGGTGGGTGAGGTAGTGGGAACAAGTGTCAGGTTAGTGGGGAAAATGGGGAAAGCAAGCGATGGGAACGAATTTTCTTAGTTCGTGGACCAACAAATTTACAGCGCCCGCCAAAATTCGTCTGCATCTGACAGACCGCTGGTAGTGCTGTACAGTTCTGGCTCTCTATCTGCTCATACTTAATATGACTATCCAAACGACATACGTTGGAGACCTCGCGAACCGTAGTGTCTAACAATCAGGCCCCTCCAACAAACAGAGGCGCCTCACACCTCTCCTTATTAGACCAGTCTTCCTGCGAACTTCTGCAGTACGGACTAGTTCGTCCGCGACTACTTCACATTTCGTAACTAGTCCCAGGGGCCACTGGTCCCCAGTCAGTCTATCGGATGCAACAAGATCAACGTCATCGACCTGGAAATTACGTTGCCTTGTCAACCACCTCTGGTGCACTTGCAACGATGACACATACTCTCGGAACCACCTTTTCCAAAAGGTAGTTACCATGTTATTCGCATGTCTCCAACATTTAATGTACCTGTCTACCAGATCGCATTCTAGGGACAACCCTGTATTGCTCCTCAAGAGAATTAAGTCATTCGGGATTAGAGCGATGTTGTGAGGACCGTCTGCGGCAACAGGAATCAATGGTCTGATGTTTAGAATACGCTCTACTTCAGCCAATGAAGTTAGAAGGGTTTCGTCATTGGTTCGTTGCTCTCGGCAGATTGCGCTCAAAATACATCTGACAGATCGAATCAATTGCTCCCATACTCCACCCCGATTACTAGCATACGGTGGGTTGAAGTGCCACTGAATTTCCTTTTGGAAGAGCTTGTCATTGACGCGCCCACTACCTAAGTTGCGGATCCAGCCTCTAAGCTCTTTGTCAGCGGCTACAAAGTTGGTACCTTCATTCGAGGTGAAGCATCCATATGCTACTGCTCCATAACCCCCTTCCGAGGCATCACAAAATATATGCAGCTCGGATAGCTCTGTCGCAATAACCTTCGAAAACAGCATGCAGCGTGGAACTCAGAGGTCATCAAGAGCCTTTAAGCTTGAAAACCAAGCCTGCCACTCTTTGCGATCTTCTAGACTCAACGGCTCGTCCCATCCGAGGCCACTCTTGCACAGCTTCTAAAGCAACCGATTGCCAGGTAGTAGCCGCGGCGAGACAAAGTCCAAAGGTTCGTATAGCGAAGAGACACAGGATAGCATCCCACGCCTAGTTTCCTCCCTGTCTGGGAGCTGAAGGCTCAGGCGAAATTCATCCGTTTCAGCGTACCATTGGATACCGAGGGTTCGTTGTGACGGTAGGGATTTGACTGCGATATCCACTAAGGAGGGTGAGAGCTCTGAGGTCGGTATTGATGCTAGCACCTCACGGTCGTCCGAAACCCAGTTTCGCAGTCGGAAGCCTCCTCTTTTCAGCATATCACAAACCTCTGTCACATAGTGTTTTGCTGTCCTCGCGTTGGGGACCGAAACTAGACAATCTTCGACATACAAGTTCGTCCGAACTGATTTGCGAATGTAACTTCCATACATCGACTCACAGTCCTCAGAGGTACGTCGTAGTGCATAACTGGCGCAGAAGGGGGAGGAGGCAGCGCTAGAAGAATGGGAAGCCATTTGATACTCTACCGGATCTCTTGCAAGGTCATGTTCGGTCCACCACAGAAACCGGAACATACCCCGATCACGAACGGGGATGCGTACTTGTAGAAACATCTCTTCGATATCCGCTGACACTGCCGCTTTCTCTGTGCGGAATCGTAGCAATACGCCTATCAGATTTGTAGTCAGGTCAGGGCCTTGATACAGCCTGTCATTCAGGGACAATCCCTGGTATTTAGCAGCACAGTCAAAGACTACTCTGAGCTTCCCTGGTTTCTTAGAGTTTAGTACAGGGTGGTGTGGCAAGTACCACCGATGCGGGTAGCTTGGATCGAGATGAGCTTGGGGGACCCTTTCAACATACCCACGTTCAATATGATGTTGTATCACCTTCGCGTACTTCGAGAACGTATCTTCATCACGGTTAAATCTCTTCTTCAAGTAAGACAAACGTTTCTGAACCATTTTGTAGTTGTTAGGGAAGGGGAGGTGCTCATCCTTCCAAGGAAGAGGCACTTCATAATGCCCGTTTGCGTCCAGCGCGGATGACTGCACTAGTGATAAGGCCATCGAATCCTCTCTAGAGAGTGTGGGACAATTCGGGGACGTATCAGTGAACTCAGTATCATATAAGGCACGAATCTGATCTTCTAACGTAGGAACGTCCTGCGAAAGCCAGTTGACAGAAGCTTTGGCCTGGCATTCACTGGTCAAAGGTCCGCACAACATCCAACCGAACAGGGTCCTCACTGCGTATGGCTGTCTATGTCCCCCTAGCCTTTGGTCTAGGACCCAGTGCGCCTCGGGCACGTCACAACCGAGAAGAATAGTAACCTCACCGTCCTCAATTTCACTGAATTTAACGTCCAGCAAGTGCGCCCACTTACTCGCTTCTCTCTGGATGGAATAGATAGGTCTCATGGGCAAGTCCTCAACGGAGTAGGCGTTATCGATGGTAACAGTCTCATCTCCATCTAAGGACCTCAGATTTAACTTGGCGCGCGTGCAATACGTTGCTTTAGTTCCATTGATCGTTGTAATGGATAGAACCGAAGCGGTGCCCGAGATACCTAGACGATCTAGAAAGCTCTTCTTTACTAGGGTGGTGTCTGACCCGTTGTCCACAAACGCGTAGGTAGTAAAGGTTCCAGAGGGAACCACCACTTGCACCGGGATGACACCTAAGCGAGCCTGCTTGCCTGAACAATTGGTTGCACTGCAAGAGCCTTGATGCACTGAAGTGGCTGCCTCAGGGCCATTGGGCTTCAAGTGTAGCAAGCCATGATGCCAACCAACACATCCATCTATGTTGCACCTCAACCTACGCTTGCAGTGGATAGCTACGTGGCAGGGCTTAAGGCAGATAAAACATCCGCCTTTTCGTCGAACGGTGTCCCATCTCTGCTCGACATTCATTGAACGGAATTCAGGGCAGCGTTCTAGCTCATGAATCTGCTTACACAAGAGACAGCTATCTGCAGAGGGTGGTAAACACTGCTTAGTTACCGCGTAAGTTGAGGCTCTCGCCTGTCTGCTGGCATCTCTCGGTGTGTCCAACTTGTTTGAGCCATACGTCGCAGCGGATTTGCTGATTTTGTGGTCACTGTCGTAGGCAACCTGGCCAAACCTACTACGAGCAATTCGAGCATTCCGTGAAATAAACTCGCGAAGTTGTTCGAAAGTAGGCTCCTGACCAAACGCCAGTGCACGGTCCACGACCTCTGCCCATTTGTATTGCATGTTAACTGGCAGCGATTTAACAATTCTCTCCAAGTTGGTTACAGAGTTCAGATCAGAGAGATAGTTCATTTGGGTTAAGGCTATCTCACAGCTGTGCATCTTTATTGATAACTTGGAAAGAGCATCTGCTGTATTGTGTACAATCCTTCCTGCAGGCAACAACCCATCAATGAGGGAACGAGCAACATGGTACGGCTGCCCATACAAATCACTCAGTATTTCGCGCGCTCGGCGATATGAAGAGGTTGGCGGAAGCATGACGCACTCCTCAATGGCTTCTCTGGCACGACCTTTACAATAATGTAACAAGTACAACAACCGTTGACCGTCATCTGATACCTTCCCTTCGACATAACACTCAAATTGTCGAACGAACTTCCAGTAATGTATGGGGTCACCATCAAACGAGCATAACTCAACCTTAGGAAGGTCAAGACTAGGGGCTGTTGACAGGACAGAATACGACGGATGGACTGGGATAGGATGTTCATCGAGCTGTACTGGCATCAATTCTGGAGCCAGCCTTACGTTCTGGTTCTCTAAATACTGCTTCACTTTAGCATCCCGATCAACTGAATGCTCTTGCTTGAGGTCAAAGTCAGCATGAGCATCCTCATCTTCAGCTAAGTTAAGCAACAACCTAGCCTTCTCAACTTCCATTCTCGCCTGGGTCAGCTTACGCTCCAATGTGACTTCCGCTATGACTTCTCGTTCCTTAAGCTCAGCCAGCAACAACGTAGATTTAGCCTGCAAACTCTTTAGACTGTGTGTGGATCTACGACTATGACTTGAGCCAGAAACCGAAACAGCATCTACAGAACAGCGGACTTGCCTGTCACATCCGGAGTCGTCCTTGAGTCCCATGGGGTCGGAATTCCTTGACATCAGTAAATTCCAAGCTACGTCAGATTGAGTACTGTAACGATTCACGTCTGATCGTTGAGTTACGCGTAGCCCAAAAACGGATCCCCAAAATGAGAACAAGATTGGATCCAACAATTTCTACGGTACTATTAACGGAATACATCAATAATTACAAAAGGCGAACCTCAATCGTTCGCGACGATAGTTTCGTCCAGCAAAATCAACAGCTTCTCAACAGGACCAACAAGGTCAAAGGTGAACCGACACGCCAGCGGACCAGGACAAGAATGGCCACTCGCGCGGCGGACATTTAGTTCAATAAAACGAAATGGGGTGGGTGAGGTAGCGGGAACAAGTGTCAGGTTAGTGGGGAAAATGGGGAAAGCAAGCGATGGGAACGAATTTTCTTAGTTCGTGGACCAACAAATTTACAGGTGCGTTTCCGAAGATAACATCCTCAGACAAGTAGAGCTTGAAAATGAACACGACGTTCGTCATTGTTAGGAAAGTTTCTAAGTTTCGTTTGAATTGGTGTATATTCTTACTGGACCTAATTGCATACGGGAGTGTGTTCCAAATGTAGGAATATTTTACTACGAAACAATTTGAACGCAGTTTTTTCCGAGATTTTAGAGCTGCCAAAGTGAAGTCCTTGTTTCTGAGGTTATGCTTTGGCCAGTGCTGTAAGCTAATCGCGAAACTGACGGTGAATTTACTGTCATAGACCAAACCATCAGAACTGCGTAGGTGGCACTAAGTCAGAGTGCAATTTTCAAATTGAGGTTGAGCAGGCAATTTTCGAAGTGACAGACCTGCAGATGGCGGACTGAACGTCCTTGTGAAACAGCCTATTTTCCTCCTAGTTTCTGCTACCTGAAATCTCACTTGTTTGGAGATAATAAGGGAGTTTAATGACCGTATTCCAAGATCCCTGAAGAAAGTGGCGGTATTAACATTATAATCGCCTGGTGAGACAGAACCACCGGGTAATTGACAAACATAGGTAATGATTTTTGAGTTACTCTCTGAGAACGCCATCAGCCATGTGTTGTACCGCAACTGCGATGAAAATAGGTCCTGTCCTATAAACTGTAGACAGAGGGCGATTTTACTTTGCTGGCGGAATGTGTAACCGATTTTGACGTCGTCAGCAAACATAAGGAGCTTGCCATGTCTGTTGACAACGCAGATGTCATTCATATGCATGAGAAGAGCAACGGTCCAGAACGCTTCCTTGAATCACCCGACTGATCACTGGTTTTGATATTGGGCAGTGCTCCTCTACCTTAACTGGTTGAGTGCGGCCTTAAAGATTTGACGAAACCCACCTAACAATAGGTCTGGTTTTCCAAGAGGTGATTAAGAAACGTTGATGAGACACGAACAAGATCCTTTTGCATCTCCAAACATGATAATTACCGCATATCCTGCGTCGATGGACATCGATGTGTGGTTTAAGAATTACAACAGACGTCATACAAGAGCACTTACTAAAGGAACCGTGTTGCAGAGGATTTGTAAGGTTTTGCGGTCTCAAGTACTCAAAAGTGTGCGCCTTTATCATCTCTTCAAACACTCTTGAGCAGATTGGTGCGTGATGGACGGGACGATAGTTACTAACGTTCGGCCCCGGACCACTTGTTTGGCGAGGCATAATGAATGATCTTTCCCGTTGCGGAGGTAAGGTGCTGAATAAAATTGATAAGATGAACAAACTAAGTACAAGAACGGGTGTATCCTCACCTCCGCGATTGATAGCCATTAGTGGGATACCATCAGGTTCACGGTCGATTGAATGTTTAATGTTAGCTAGCTGTGAGTAAACAGTTGGAATACCAATAAAAACATTACTCGGAACTTTATCTGTTTCGGTTAAGTAGTAGCGGGTAATAAGGTGTTTTCTACGTAAAACGAGGTGGCGAAATGTTAGCTGATAACCCACGCTATTTCAACACGGTAATCAACAACCGTCTTATCTTTGAAACTAATAACTTTTGTGGCAGGTTACCTCATGGAATTTCTCCGTGTCATCAGCCGCATTAGATTCATGCATCGCTGCTCGCCACAGAACGCGAGCTTCTGTTCGTTTATGTGACGCAGTTGCGTTCGACGTTCTGTGTTCAAATCTGTTGCCAATTGCATCATCAGGAAAAAATCTAGTGTTCTTCCGTGCCTTGATTTAACTATTTCAATTCTGTCGGTCCCTTTTGCAGTAAGGATTCTACCTTGTACATATCAATCGATGCGTTTTGACTTCATGAGGGCCGGAGGGTTAATACAAAAAGCAGATGTGTGATAAATTCAATGGCCGCTACGTTAAGGTCTGATGTGAGAAAGAAGGCATTTAAAATCAAGGGTCCCAGTAGGGGGATGTTCCAGCCAACAAATTTGATCGGACGGCAGAATACAACCGCCGGTTCGGTCGCCCTGTTGAAACCAAAGAGACGTTCATCGATATTGCGGTCATTTCACTGAAGTTCTTCCAGATTGAATATTCCTACAGACGAGATACCCACGGTGAACATGAGGTTCAATATATACTTGTATTTGGTGGGCGTTGAGAAATGTTGATCCAGTGCATTCAGTTGAATGCGTGAGAGAAATTTGGCTTGCCTAGCCGGAGCTAAGAATGAGGTCCAGGAGATATTAGTTATGGTGAAGACACCGCCCACGTGTTCGTGTTGGGAAAGTATGTTTGACACATGGTTCGCTATCTCTGTAATGTCAGTTAAGACACTGCTGTTAGCATTAGACGATCTGTAGATGAATCTTTTGGGTATCTAGCGGGAACAACTAAGAGCCATTAACCGCAATCAGTTTTTCGTTTTTATAAAAACGAGACCCATCAAGCGTTACTGCAAAAAATGTTGTTCCAGGTAGATAATGCATTCAGTGTTTTGTCCTGTGAGACAATCTCTGCAAGACATGTGATATCCCATGACGCTTATCTGCAGGGCTGGAGTGTCAGAGCAGTGCCACGCCTCAGTTGCAGGAAAGATACGGAGATTATACAAAAAGACAAACGATGTGAAAATGTGTATCATAATTACCAATTGTCTTAAGATTAAAAGCATTCGAGAGCTACTGCAGCTCGTTATTTTACTGCGAGAGCAACAAATACGTTAATGAAGTGTGCTGTACTCCGAAATTGTGAAGCCTCATTATCATAGCAAATAGCCCGAGGTGGCAAATTTGCTTTACGAACAACATGCATATGACCATATTCAAAATCAGTTTGATTCGTCGTGAGTCCCTTCGTCCTGTGTTGTAGCTTCAATTCCGACCGAGACAGAACGACGAATAGTGCAACGCAGTGCAATAACAATTGCGCACGATCCGTACCAGACCGAATAAAATCAATTGATTTTAAGACAGCCAACCACACAAAGGTAAGTTACGATCGCTTTCTTTCGCAATCCGTCTGGTGTTTGCAAAAATTGGCGGTCAGTCGAATTAGAAGAGTTGAGCCGAACTATTGATTGATGATTGCCTTTTGATCTAATCTCCCATACGTACTGATTTAATTCGGAAGGTTGATGTATATACACTTTATCAAAACTGAGAATAACTCGAAAGTTGACCACGGTTTTTGTGTTGCCACTGTGACTTTATTTTACTCGTTCGCTAACACCCCAAACATCAGTTGTCGTCATCTGCAACTAGCCAAAGTCTTGCTTGTCTGGCCCAGTGTTCTGATTGTCTGTTTGTTGTTGTACCATCACTGTCGGTGTGTATCTTCTGCGCATCTATACCAGTGACTCGCACCGGGTCCGAAAGCGATGGCGCATCACTAATCCTTGGTTTGTGCACTCATTTTGCAGGCTACATGATGACTCGAAACGGTAGGTAGTGTCGAACGTATCTTTGGTGACACTGGTGTGAGTGTGTTGGCCTTGACAGGAAAAAACATGCGATACCCACCATTTTAATCTCATTTTTGTCTGTGTGGATAATTTATTGGAAAACACGTGACGCACACCCGCATATGTGACAGACAGCGTTCGTTATGAATTCACAAACGCAAGAATTTTCGGATGCCATTACAGAGTCCGCAAGAGTGTAACTGCTGCTTAACCGTCTATCATCTCAATCGAGAAGGCACTGCAGAACACCCAGTGCACATTGTTGGATACGAAATCAGAAATGACACTCCTAATCACTTATATGGCTCTCTCCTATCATGGGCTCAACTCAGCGAGGAATACAGTAGCACCATTTACACAACGGATGGAGAATGTTGCCACTAACATTGAACACCAAGCCATTGGTTGAAGAAGGGTAGTTTTTTGGGTCATTTGCTCATTACATTCTGTCTAAGCGATCAAGCCATGTTTACCTCAGATGCCTCTTCTGATCCCGAGCTAATCTACCTAATATCCAGGGGCCGATTACGTTCCAAGAGCATCAGAATATTGCTTGGCGTTTCAGTCACATTATCGGACAAACTAAACACCAGAGCAGTGCTCGATGAAGTTGCCAGTTTGAATTCCGCGGGTGCCAAAGTTGGTGAGCATATGCTCAACCGTTTCTTACGAGAACGAGGAAAGCGTCTCCCAGTGGCAAAACGGCAACATATGTCAAGGGGGCCCCAGGCCTCAGGTGAGACCAAAAGTTCTTGATCCTTTTCACAGGAATCCACTTTGCACATTCCTGGATTTCCGACAGATTACACAATATCCTGAAGTCCTTCTTGGTTGGCTATCTACAAAACATCGTGGACAAGGCGGCGATTGTCATAACAAGGTAAACAAATTTCTACCGTTAGTCACGCTGCCAACTCCAGCGCCTCTCAAGAGACAGGCCACAGAATATCTTCTCCTCGAATTCCTTATTCTGAACAATCTGTTGTATCTCTTTTCTGCGCTTAATAACCTTTCACATATTGTCGGGTTCTCCAGCATGTCTATTAGGTGGTTTCAAGAGTTGCCCATTTAAAGCGTGCCTCCGCGTTATCAATCACGAAGGTTTTGGGGCAAAATTCTGTAAATTGTCCTTGTGGGGATGTAGTGGAAACAGCGCTTTCATCATACAGGGACGCTCACTCATGCACCAGCCGTAAAAACCCACCTCCTACACGCCCAAAGTTATCTTGGGACTGCCGAACAGAAACGGACGTTCACTGTTGGACCTATGCTTGCAAATTTTCCACATATTGCACTTTAATCCCAAGCTGTTACTTGCACCTGTTTGTTCCTTCTCTCACACAGTTGGATGAGGAAGTAGCCTACAGCTGCATGTGCACACACTGTCCGTGTTCATCCATTGGGCCTCTGGAGATCAGGCAGTTGAGTTATGATTTACTCCCCTATATTTATGCTTCTACGGAGACTTAGGTTTAGCGGACAGCAGAGAGAGAGTCAAACTGGACGCCTCCGGGCACTTCGTCTACCATGCTGACTATACTCGAGAAGGAATGGGGGCTCCGCTACCTTTTTTAACAAAAGTCTTCCACGCTCACAGTCACTGAGATGTTTTTGTTCTCTAATAATTTTGATGACCTGTGTCCATAACTGACAATGTGCTGTCAAGGCACACTTCCAACAGGAGTCGATTTTTGGTGGTAGCTCCCTCCTAGAAGGCCTAGGAAACTTCTCATGATTTCCGCTCTTTTCCATTTCATTATTGCGGGCGCTTTTAATACACCTAAGACAAAACGATCGCAAATATCCCGATCGGACTGTGAGAACGCACTATCGACTTCTTTGTCAGTATTGATCGGACGAACGACGTAGCCCCGTTTGCGCCATGGCTCTAAATTTTTCTCGCCGGAGTTTTCCCCGGTCGATCTAATTATCACAAATGAAGGTCACCTGGTGGACAGAGTGGTCACCAAGTCGCCACGTGGACACGGCAAATACTCCCTGCTGGGGTTTCATCTTACGCGTTAATCTCAGACGTCCGCTGACTCTTCGAGCTAGGCCTAGGTGGTTAAGTGCGAGACGTGTTAAAAACTAAGGAGGGGAGAGGGACAACCAACCTCAAAAGTGAACCCATCAAACTTACAAAGTCTGGCGCCAACCGTCTACGTGAACGAGGACAACTAGAGGTTGCGTGATGTTGGAGCGATAAAGCATACTCGAGACTGAGGATATATAAACAAGGGTCGGGCAATGAAAAGTGAGGGCAGAGTTGTTGCATGACAACAAGCCCTGGGAAGCTAACCATGTTGAAGCTTGGGGATATATCGAAACTAACGATCGTCGGAAAAACCACTCGTCGTACGTGTGATTCGAACGATCATGTCCGTGTTTGCGAAGAAGACATGCAGCTAATACCGAGAGGCTTTCGAACGTGAGAATAACGATTACTAAGAAGGTAATGAACAAAGGCGGGAAGCTTCTCCACCAAAACACTACTGTCGCCACACAGCGCGGAGAGCTACCTGAACATACCCAATATCAATTGCAACAATCGTAAAGAACGTCCACGGTTTAGGGCTTTTGTCAGGCCGGGTTCAGCCACCTTGGAGGATGTCTCAGATTACTCCTACCGGACCATGAACTACCATCTGTTTCGAATGGCAATTCAAAAGTAGAGCGATTCACCCATCCCGCCTAAACTGCATACCTTTTTCTCGCCCACCTTTCCCACGTAGACCACAATGTATTTCTAATGTCCTTCTCCACTTGTTCACGGAGCACTGACCCACATGCACGTCAGAGGAGTTAAACCTCTCCTGCATTAAGCATGCTCAAGAAAAGCTCTTCAAAATGGCTCACGCGAACAAAACGTTTTGGTCAAATTCACACGTTGACTAAGACAAGAAGGCCTCAAGGCTCATCCTATGCGTCTACCAGGCATGAGACCTTCCGAGCCCTGTGTGGCTGCAGAGGTATTGACGGGGGTGCAAGTTCGTGGTCTTAAATGTTGTACCAGTAGATAAACCCTACCAAGCCCCAGCGAAACGTTTGTTGGGCACACTTCAATGATGATATTAACGTACTAGACCATTAGGGCTTCATGTACAAGGTGAATTCATGCAACACAAAAGTTCCAGGTAATATCTACCAGCAATACGAAAGATAGGGGATTTTCAATAGCTTTTGGAAGCATACATGAATTCAAGCTTCCAGCGCAAGTACTAGGACTGAGATCTCAGTCTAGTTATAGTAGGCAGTTGTTATCCATAGAAAAAGGCACGATTCCATGGATGTGCATCAGTGTTAGAAAATCAAGGCCTCCAACTGTTTGACATCAGTGATGCACGGGACGTCACACGTTGTAATATGATTGGTTCAGCGAGGAACAAGGGGACTGGCGAGTGGCAAAGTATATAACATTAGGACTGCCTGTTCAGTCCCGATGTGGCATCTGGAAGCGGTGTCGGATTGGACTGCCGCTAAGCCATCTGTTATGTTGGGATCTGGAGAACCTGTGGATCAAATAGGTTTTTACTTCACCGTAGGATCTTCAGGCAGGCTGCCACTAAGAACCCTATTTTACTCTGTGCAAACAGATACTTTGCACTGGCTTTCTCACAAGTGCGTAGATAGGAGCATTACTCACGCTCATCTCCGACGAGAGATCAGCTACCTTCCGCTAACTGTCTGGAACCCCATACAATGTACTGGGCGTTTGATAAGATGCGCACTGCTCGCAAGATAATTCATTCCTCCGCGCAGCATGACTTTATTTCTAGCTGGCCCTACATCCATTATGTTTACCTTCATGGATAGCCTGAAAAATGCCAGTGACAATGGTCTCATCTCAGGTGCTGTCTTCGACTTAGTCAGGGCCTTCGACTGTATTCTGCATAGGTCTTTCGGGCACAAACCGGAACCTCGTAACACCTGAAGAGATTTGTCGTTGTGTCAACTATCCTTGATGACGGAACTTTTGCAAGCAAAACAGGATCGCATCTTCTATCACCTTTGCTAGTCCATGTGGTAGCCCTCGAGAGTGGGCGCTTGGTCCTCCATCATTTTCTGGTTTCATCAATCATCTGAAAGATAATTCCAGCAACGCTTTCTCTGTGGGTGGAGGACCTGGGAGTCTGATATGCAAGTGGTCTGCATGCAATGCAGATGGATGCCGACACAGTTAGGCCCTGTTGGTGAGAGTGAACTCCAATCCAAATGACAGCAGTCATGCATAGATAACCCTCGGAGGGCAAAGAATTGTCCTACGCAACTCGAGTAGGAACGTTTATACCACCCGTGGTATCTGCCAGCTAGATTGGGGCATAAAGGTTCACATAATGGTCATTCTCTTTCACCAGTGTTCGGTCAATAAGCATGAAGTCGGAAGTGTGCTCTGTAGGGCGCACTGAAACAGGATGGAAAGACAAATGGAAAAACTGGCGTGTCTTTGTGATTCCATTCTACAACTATGACACTGGAAACAAAATTATGAACGTGAATCGAACCTCAGAAACAGGCTCGGTAAATACTCAATACGCTGATCAACGGTAGTCTGAGGATATGGTGTGGGAGTGGTTTTCTGCGTTGGGTGTGCAACGGCGGTCATGTGCTCGATAGAATTTTTTTGAGAACGCTCCCTGTCCTCATTTATTCTTCTTTTCGATACCGTCCTTCTTTTCATGCCCGATACCATAACGTGAAGGCGTTGTATTCCAACAAAAATAGTGACATATTTGGCAGCCAAACATATACTCCCAGGTTTCCAACTTTCTTATCCTAACGAACCCTGTGGTCTGTCCTTTCTTCGCAAGAAGTGAGGTAGAGCGTAATAACAGACACTGTGTCACCTTAACGGAATGCATGGACTGCCAGCAGAAACTAACACCGATTACATCGCTTAACTATACTTCTAAATTCTCAAATTGTGTGACGGTTCAACAACCTGTAAAACTTTCTTATCATGTGCTGCGTTGCTGCGCTCGCTGAAATGAAATTCGGAGTGGCCTAGTCCCTGGTTCTCTCTGGACACTGAACAGCTTTCAACAGTACATAAAGTTGTGGACATATTACCGACGTAGTTGCGCTGTCACTATATATCCGGGGGCGGTGCAAAAAGCGGAACTTTGAGGATTGTTTGATCAATGCTGCACCAACTTTTAACCTCTGAGATAGTTAATAGTATACCCACACCTCCAAGCTTCATCCGATGCCTCATTAACGGCACTCCCAGATAAAGTTGGGCATAGCATGTTGATAGTGCGGATTATAAACAACCGCAAATCTGGAAATTGTTGGCCGCGCTTCTCACCACCTTTGAACTTCATTGAGAGCTGCCAGTAAGATTGCTAATTTTCAGCCCTCTCTTCTCGCCACAACCTTATTTTCCGGCCATCACTTTTCGTCTCTGGTACCTCATAATTTTCTGATTACGGGCCGTCAGGTTGGTCCGATGGTATTGTTAGCTGGGCTCAACTACATTCAGAGTTACATAGGTAATAACCACCTGTCTTCTTTCCCGAGTTGTCAAGTGATTCTCACCCTGTTTTAGGCGTATTTTTTAAAACTCCTCTCGTTGTTGCGACTAGCAACTTGACAAAGGCGTGTGACATGAAAGACTCCGGTTCTCACGACCGTTGGCTAATATTTCCACTAACATCAGATACCACCGAGATCTGTCTTTAGGTTCTGTTTTGTTTCATTCCGTCATCACCTAGCTTTCAGATCACTGAGTTCCATTGCACTTATATATATAT